>JAQNCA010000025.1:3029328-3039462 GCA_029783725.1 Acanthurus tractus | reverse complement strand
AATTCAAAAGAGGATCAATTAGTGATGATGTCACTGCGTCAAGATAATCACTCAAATTCTGATCACGAGTCCTTCACAGTGGGCAGCCTGGGCCCGTGTGTGTGTGTGTTTGTGTTTAAGTATGAACATACGTATGTGTGGTTTTTTGACATATGCAGGGATCTGCCAGTGAAGGAAAGTGGGAAAAAAAGCGAGGATTTGTTCTTCTCTCTGCAGCTCAGGGTGGAAGATGAAGGCAGACTTGAGGTGCCTGAGTCACCACTACGCATTGTGTGGGAGGGCTGGATGATAGCAGGATTGGGAATACAAGTAGAATGAAATACACTGACTTTAAGCTTAAGGGTGAGATGAAAAAGAGCAATCAGATACGTCTTAGATTTTTAAGTGCTGGAGAAGACCCTCATAGGAAAACTGAAAGGGAACAAAACATGTAACACAAGATCAAATCTGTGACAAATCTCCAAGAGCCAAAATAACAGAGAAATGTGCTGCACATCATAATATACCATAGAGCGAACACTGCCATTTCTCTGACAGTGCAAATGGATACAGTAGTACGCTTTCTGTGTCTATGACCTTGCTTCGATTCTGTCACCTCTGTCCTTCCATCTTCTAGCAAATGAACATAGAAAACTGAGAATACACATGATTAGAGATAAAAATCAGACTTTTTTACCAGAGAGAGCCACCTACCCTTTAAACTCTTACATAAGTTGGCCATTGCTTGTCCCTACTTTGATTCATTGTGCTGTGTTTACTTCTTCTGGAGTCTGGTAGATGTGTGTTTAGCCTCTCCTCCCAAGGGATTGCCTTTTTGTTTTTGCTCGTTTTGATTCTCCTGCAGATAAGCAGAGTTTTACATCAACCACAAAGAGCAAGTGAGTAAGAGAGAGAGAATATATTTTTAGAGCCACTCTTCTTGCTCCTCCCCCTCTGTTCAGGCACCATAATGAGTATAAGTCATAAGAGACTGAGATTCCCAAAAGCATCCACAACCAAAAACTACAGACAAGAAATTTGAAGAAGGAATAAAAAGCAAAAGCCCCTCCCTGCCTCCCTCTCCAAGAACTTTATGTTTTTAGAGTGTTTATTGCTCTAAAATGAGGAAGCACACAAACTAGGATAACAGTAAGTCCAACAATTTTGGACATTTTTTTCCCTCAGAAATTCTTGCTGTTTTCTTCAGTTTACTTAAAAAAGTGATCAAACTGAGCTCAGTTTAACACCTCTGCAAACATGGCCAATCACTGTTTAGCTCACAACGCATTAAAAATAATCAAAGTCACCCTAACATCACTTATTTTTTGTAGAGTAACATTTGAAGCTTTGAGTTCTGATTTATGGCCATTGCAGTCCTAAATATTTGGAGTGAACATTGATAGTTCAATGAGAGGATGAACATTGTTACCACTGACTTTGATGCAGAGCAGAGAGCAAGCATCTGGTGTCACTCAAAGCAGCCACACTCTCTATTATGCATTACGTCTTAACTTTAATATAATTGTAATAAGTGAGGTTAATCAAAAGTCATTTCTGTTCAGTCATTGTGAATGGAGGAATTCACCATAGATTTTTTTTTTGCACCAGGCTGTATACATGTTATTTTTGCCATAAAGTTGGACATTTTAATATTGGGCTCTAATAGGACTGACAGCCTCAAGTGGCCAATTGAGGAACTGCAGTTTTGGCACTAAGGCTAGCTTTATATCTGCCTCTCAATCTTCAGCATTAAGTTGGCAAGATTATCAGTTTTTTTTTTTTTTTTTGAAAGTTCGGGATTCATCTAACAAAATACTTCTCAAAACTGAGTAACACCCACAAAACTATTAAGATGTGCTGTTCAGTTTTTACCTCTGCCTGTCACACTTCAGTTTGCAGAGTTGCAAGCTTAAGCTATTCAAGCATCTCTGTCATTAAGGCAACACTAAATAATAGTATATCATCATTATTTACCACACTGTCTGACCAAAATCCTGAATAGTACTGTGAATGATGGCAATATTTTTGATGAGCACTGAGCTCTCCTGCTTTTAGGCTGGGGGAAGTTTTACTCTGACAGAAACCCCTCCCATCAGAATGTACCTGTGAGATATCACAGATCTGTATTTTATATGCAATTGATTTTTCTACATCTTTGAGACAGTCAATTACATTTTCATGACAGTAAGGATTAAAATGATTTAAAATGTTTTTTTCAACAGCACATACAAGGTCATTTGATCATCTCACTTTCATATTTTCTCTCCTTAAAAACAAAATGGTGATTGTCGCTGTCCGTGGTACTGATCTTTGTTAAAAATTGCGGCCTCCTTACAATAATCTCAGGACTACACATACTCACACTCACGCAAACACTCACACATGCACTCCTCGCATATTCCATGTAATCACACCCATATAATTTTCTGTTTTGAATCCAGTGTGACTGGATTATTTATTCCAACATAAGCAGTCCATGTCTCACATCTATCACGCAAAATTGGATTTGTGCTTCCTCGCGCGCATGTGTGTCGATATTTTTGTGTAATAGGGAGAAACCGAGAGAGAGAGAGAGAGAGAGAGAGAGAGAGAGAGAGAGAGAGTGAGAGTCTGTGTGTGTAAGAGAGAGAGAGAAAGAGAGAGGGGCGGAAAGGGAGAGAGTAAAAGAGACACATACAAGGAGATAGAGAGAAAGAGACAGAGAGGGAGAGAGACGGAGAGAGAGAGAAAGAGAGAGAGAGAGAGGGAGAGAGAGAGAGAGAGGTGGTTAGTTGAAATGCGCGGCGCATCCTTGTGTGGAGGGCGAAGCGAGCAGCAATCCGCAGGGCAGCGGCATTGCTCGAAATATCCTCGGTGATAATTCAGACCTTATCGCGCACGGAGAGGATATCAGAATTAATTTCTCACAAACGAGCTTTTAGCAGATTTTCGTCCCAGTGAGACTGAGTTTGCAACATTGTGGTGAAACTGGAAGTTGCGCTGCCCGGGGCCACCGGCGAGCCCTGCACCTCCACAGCCCCGTGAGGCTTGAGTCGTCCCCCTGCGGAGTGCGCGAGCCTTTCATCAGCCTGGAGGACCCGCGGAGCAGAAGTTGCATTTGGAGAACATCTCTAAAATGGTAAGATTTGAAAGTAAAGGATGAATTAGAATCGTATTATCTCGGCTTAAAAATGATGAACACTCGTCGACGTCTTGAGGGATGTTAGGGAGGAGAGTGGGAATGAGCATGCCGGGATCTTGCGGCATGTGTCGGCTATAGGCTCAGTGAGGAGGGGTTCCTACCCTTCCCTTCCCACAGAGCGCATTCCGCTTAATTATTGCAGACAGACACCATCGAGCATCGAATAAACTATGAGATTACAGAAATAGGCTGTACAGGATTATTAGAGCTGAACAGTGCTCACTGATATCCACAGCGTCCTCTCCAACATTTGGAGAAATTAGTAATTTGTGTATTTGTCTGTGCAAACGAATTATATTGAATTATATTTGAGTGAAATTGAGATTTGCTGCCTAAATTATTTAAGTCATTGTTACATTGCTGCGATGCAGATACCAGTTTCCTTTCATGTCTATATGCAATTCATGCAGTAATGCATGTATCATAACATCAGCAGAGCCACGTATAAGGTCTGTTACGTGTTTTTTTTTTTTAACTTTAAATCCATTTATTTTTGATGTTTTAAATATTTCTTTGTTTTGCAGAAAAACAATTACCCAAGAATTATGTCATAATGGGCTTTTGGTAAAAGCTCCAGTGACCTTGTATTGAATGCTACTGTCACTGAATCACAATTGGTCCTTTTTTCGGCTGCTTGTGTTGGGATGTTTTGTGAGAATAATACAGCAGAAAGAATCATCTCATCATGTACATAAAGATGGGCTTCCTTGTAGCTCAGCTCATCACTAAATGCTCATGAATGTTCTCATCCAGCCAAAAAACGGTGTGTCTGGCTTTCTCTGCATGTCTCTCTGGTTTGGTGGCTGCAGATTGATTGATAAAAAAAAAACAAGGCTCATGCTGAGCTATTTTACATTCCTGAATGCTCAGCTGCAGCCTCATTCATATCGAGTGATGAATGAGTGGCACATCCACCCTGAATCCTGGTTTGAGACCAAACAGCTGCTACAAGTCTATTTTTCTGCAAAGACAGAATAATGATCAGCATTCGCCTCTTTCCTCATTGTGGAAGGTGTATTTTGAATTAGACACCCACGCTGAACATCTGTGAGAGCTGTGTGTATATCAGAGCATGTTTACCCAAAAGGACAACACAGTGGAATTTACAGTTCACATATGGTTCAGCAAAAACAGGGAAACCACAAAATTCTGTTTAGATTTGCTTGTATTATTCCAGGCAAAGAAATCCACAATGCGTCATCAAGGCGTTGCTGCTGAAACATTGTATGAAACATTTGCAGCATAACTGCACAAACATCAGTGAACAGCTTTCCTCTCTCTTATCTCTGTGATGCTGACATTTAATTGGCCAAATTAGCCTTGTTGTGATGGCTGGCCTGAACAGCAGAGGAGGGAGAAAGTGAGGGAGGAGAGGACATTAGGCGTCGGGCCAGTCTCAGCACGGCAACCTTGTAACACACCCAGTGTCATGCATGAGGGGAGTGTCATTTAGTCACATCAAGGAGACCCACTTATGGATGCTGATGCATAGTCCTGCACATTATAAGGAATGACACTAGATTTAACCCATTTTTCCTCACTGGGCCTTTAAATGTATGTTTTTATTTTTTAATTTATATGGAACACATTGCATATACCGTATCTGCCGTTCATTGTTGGTAATTGATTATTAATTGATTAATTAGACACCCTGTTTTTATGGCCGAACTTTCAATCAAAATCAAGATGTCTGTACATTAATTTTGATACATTTCCACAGCCACACTGTACAGTTGAACCCACACTACACAAAGCACACTCTTGGTTATTGCTTCAAATCTGTAGTTATTGTGTCATTTCATTATACATGCTGATTTTAGTGCCTCCTTTAACATAAATTCTGGGAACAAAAATACATATTTTTCCATTGATGGTATATATTACATGATGCACTGTAATATGAGGTGATGTGTGGATGTGTTGTGGGACATCACAGTGCCACATGAGTCTTTCCACCTGTTCATTTGATTTTTGTCTAAAACAATGAAAAGAGCTGTATTCTGCATAGTTATACAAGTCGCAAGGCATTACTGTTTCCAGACACGACTTACTGAGACACTTTTAGAGAAACAAAGCCATTCTCAATTTGAAAAAAAAAAAAACACACACGTTATCCTGTTGTAAACTGCATACAGTGTAAAGGTCATTGTTTAAAAGCTCATAGATTTAGTCTTTCATTTGCATTTGCTTGTTCGATAAAGACAAAGCTAACCTGTTATATACTGTGTTTTTCTTTAGCTGACTTTGACCAGACATTGTGATAGGATGCCATAGTTTTGCAGACATCTGGAAAAATGGTATTATTGGTCAGCATGGTTTTAAATTTGAAATGACCGGGTGTAGAAGAAGAGTCCTGTACAAAGCTAGAGGAAAATGGCATTAATTCTTAAGCTGGCAACTCTGCTGCTCTAAAATCAAATTAAGTTAGACAAGTTTGCATTAATTTACATTCCTGATTACTGCATTGCAATCTAGTTCACTGTAGAGGCACATGAAAATAAGACCTTGTTCTCCTGATCTTTGACTTCTGTAAACCAGCATTAAGCTGGTTTGAGTTCTATTTATCAGATGGTTTTAATTGTGTACATAAAAAGGACGAATCCTCTGTATGTGCCAAAGTAAGCAATGGAGTTCTGCAAGGTTCAGTGCTTGAGCCAGTTCTATTCATTCTACAGATGCTTTCTCTAGGCATTTTCATAAGACAATATTCAATTAATTTTCCTTGCCACTGACGCCAAGCCTGGCTCATTCTGTTCAGTTGTTGTTTTTTTGACAATTTAAATAGAACTGATCTACTTGACTTGTACAGCAATCCCATTTAACATGATTATTTGGTCAGTCGATGTCTGATGATGTGCTGATGTCTACAGCACTGATGCTTGTTCGGTGCTGACTGAGTCAGGGCAGGTCCAGGGCAGTCCCAGCACTGAGACTCAGGCATCCTCAGCTGCACTGCTCTCCCTCTGCTTTTCTGTGTCACACCTGCTCTACATATGACACAAGCCCCGCTGGCCTTAAGTCCCTTTTCACACTAGTTTTTGTCAACACATATTGCTTAGCTGCCACAAAGAACAAATGTTGAAATAATTTTCTGAAAGCACAAATTCCACTTGATAAAAACCCAAATCTCTTTTATTTAATATTTGGCCACTATGGGGACCCGGAAGCCATCACATGCCTGTTAATTTGTAGATATGGCTACATGTTAGCAAACAGTTAGCTATTTCCACACCCAGTAGATAAGCAAAATTGTTTTTCTATATGTGTCCAGCTGTTTAGTACAAGTGTCCACTTATGTAGGTGTTTCATGTTTGATTGGCACCAAGAGGTTTGTCTCTCCTAAAAGAAAAGAAAAAGAGGAAGAAAGGTGTTGGAGTCTCTCAAAATGAAGATATTTAATATCAAGGCTCACACACAGTGCTTGGGTACTTCTGTCTTTAGCAGCCTTTTTTTCATTATGTTAATAAAAATGTATCAGATTTCTCCTTGTAAATTTACACAATGAATTAAATATACTACTACAGTCTCATACAAGTTCAGCACATCATATATGCAAGCTTGAGTAAATTTACTAAGTTATATAATTCCTGGTTTTGCTGTGGAGGGAATGAGGCAGAATCAGACTGTTTAGCCGTCCTGGTATGTGTGCCTCTGAGGACGATGTGTGATGTTTTTTTTAACAATTCTTTTATTTTTGTTCCAAACTGTCGTTGCCTTAGTCTCAGCCCTCCCTGTGAATTGTGGGAAAAAACAGGACATAATGGGAGCGAGAAACCAGGACATTTTTCATACTCACTTCCTCAGACTCTCTCTCTCTCTCTCTCTCTCTCTCTCTCGCTCTCGCTCTATAATAAGTGCACCTCCCTTTTCCTCCCCAAAATAATGAAGACTAAGTCTTGTCTGTGTATACTAATTCCTCCCATAATTCCTTGGGCTAAATATAGACGCAAAGACTTGAGTGACTTACTGTGACATTCATTGGGAATTAGACATTCCAGTGCTGGATTAATACATTAAAAGAAATTCTGCTCTGTGCTGCTTCAAGAATCAACACATTTTTCATATTTTTGAAGAAAGAAATCGTCAGTGTTCAAATCAGAGGTGTAGAGAGAGATGAAGAGCTTTGGATGGAGGGTCGGTTTGTGAGCAGAGGGGGGGGGGATAAGCCATGGCATGCCTTCACTCTCAGGGCCACAACAGCTGTCCAAGCCTGACCAGAACACATCCTGAGGGACAGCGCTGCTCCCAAAGCGACACCGAAAGCAAACATGAAGACACACATCAAGGTGTCTCACTCTTTCTTTTCTCCTTCCTTTCATCTCCCGAATGAAGTATCCCATCACAGAGTTTTCAAAGCTTTTCTCTAATCAGAGCTGCAGCGTTATAGGTAAGTGATCATTAAGAGAGCCTCACTCCTCTTTTCCCGCTTATTCCTGAGAGAAAACATTTCTACTCCCCTGAGATGAATCATCTCTCTTAACAAAAACACCCACACACATTCTTAAGGAAACCACTGATTCTTCCTCTTTAAACCTCAGCTGTTTAACTTTGTCATTCCTCCTTCTTTTATCTTCCTCCCCTTGGGTGCTACTAAGTATTTAGTAGCCCAATCATAAATGTAAAGTAAAGACCAGCGTCTAAAATGTGTATATATTTAGTTTGGAAATTGAACCTGGTATTGTGTGCACGTGTATTAATTAATTATGTATGTGCTCTTTAGACGGAGCATCAAACATTACACACACACTCAGGCTGACAGTGTTGAACATGAAAGCCGCTGAGACTCATTAAGCCAGTGATTACAGCTCGGGGAGGACAGTCCTGAGCAGCTGCTGTGCTCTCCCTCTCACACTCACACTCTCCCTGAAGTGTTAATATTGGAGGGTAACTAAAATACATTAAGTTAGCCGCAAAATATCAACACGAATATACAACTTCCTTGTATTGTTGATATTACTACAAGTCTGAGGTCCTTCTTACACAGCATAAGTTTTGCTGGAATTGGAAAAGTTTAAAAGGGTTCATGTGATACTGTAGTGAAGGAGATCCTCATGCACATGGAACAGCAAAAGCCTGCCAGGCAAGAAGGTAATGATAAAACTTTGCAAGTCAAGACTTCAAAATGACACGCCTGTGTACAAACACTTTGATATGATGTGGTGAGTTTAAACAAACAAAAAGGTTCTGGCGAATTTATGCTCAGGACAGATAGTTTGTCTAGACAGACATGTTCCTGGAGGAGCATTAACAAATCTGCAGAGTTTGCAGCACAAACACAGCTCAACAGTCCACCTTTATCATTTTGTTGTTTCATCCACACATGGTTATTAGACTGAAAACATAATACTCATATGCAAAGAAAGGCAGTGTTTTTACAGGAATTTGATATGGTCAGTTCACATGGTGATGATAAGGTCGGCCTTGAAAAGGTCACATTCTGGTTTTCAGCCCCCAAAAACAGCATTGTGAGAGTGCAAGACCAAAGCAATTTACAGATTTATGCAAAACCCACTGTAGCCAGGACGACCTCTCAGAGGTAGATGTACATCCTCTGTGAGTCGTTAGTTGTGTCTAAATGCTTAATATATGAAATTCAAATATTATTCTTTTCATAATGTAAGAAAGAAGATAGTTTAATAGAAGCAGGCTGCAGTGTGAAGAATCTTTTGGAGGGCTGTTTTTTTTTGCCACAGATTTCTGCAGCACTGTGTCCACAAGTGCATGTATTTTTCTGTAATTAAAGAAATGGAATTTTTTTCTGTGTTATTCAATATTTGACATTTTACTAGATCATTAAACCCTGTAAAAACTAACTGTTACACCAAGGATTAAGGTTAGCAGGAACTTTACAAATTACACTTACTCAGATGTTACTGATTCCCTTCATATTAAATTAACTAAATCTCCTGACTTGCAGTGAACCTCAGACTCTTTAGCCAAAGGGGGTCTGGGGCCCCAGGGTCCTTGCACAGTTGGTAATCAAGGCTCAAATTTGTTGAAAACAAAATTTAGGGGAAAAAATGTGTACCAGCCAAACACACCTGGCATCCTTTAAATGATGGATACATTCTGCAAATAATCTTTTAGCATATCCTTGATGCTACAATCCCATATTTCTGCACTCACCTGTATCTTTGTAAGCACATAAAGTAACAACAGTGGAAGCAGCAGCAGATTGCATTTGATGGATTCGCCTACAGACGGCTGAGAGTGGGAGGTGTCAGAGGTTCCAGGCTGCCTTATTGGAGTACGGTCACACTATCTCTGCAAATACACCCTGCATCTCCCTTTAGCTCAGAATAAAGTCTGTGACTAACAACCAGCCACAGTTAGGTTAGATTTAGGAAAAGATGAAAACATAATTAGATGGAAATATGCAAGTTAAGGTACTGAAAGTGCTTGATCAGGTTCAGAAAAAAAGAAAAAGAAAAGAAATCTTAGGATTCACAATTTGGGTTTAATATTTCACTGAAATTTACTGCAACACAAGTCAATGGGACAGTATGTGAGTGTGTTAGACAAACCCTAAGTATCCTCATTTTTTTTACATTGCAGCTCTTCCATTGATACCATTTTTGTCCAGTCTTTGTTTTATCATAGAATCATGAGCACCGGCAACATCTGAGATCCTCAGATGTTCAGTTTTGTTCTTTCTCACTTCCTGGACTTTCAAAGCCTCAGGAATGGCTTTGCAACTCTTTCACACTTATGTGTTTCAGTAACTATCCTGCTCATCTCCTCAGAGATTTCTTATGGTCATGGCATATTATCCTCCTGAGACCCTCTGCACTCATATGAGGACATTACAGTTTTGCCTTTCTGCACCATGTTACCTTATTTTCTTTAAACTGTTACCCATTGTCCCCATATGAAGACATCACTTTTTGCAAAAACTAGTTCCTGTGCAAAGACAAAGTTTAGTTATTAATACTAACTACACTTATAATACCTTAATAACTAAACTATAAACTAAT
>JAQNCA010000025.1:2998927-3016364 GCA_029783725.1 Acanthurus tractus | reverse complement strand
GTATCTGCAGTGCTGTCACATTCAAACTTTACAGGCTGAAATGGACCTAAAGGCTGCATTTAAATGTCACAAGAACTTTTATGAAAACAGACTGTTAACAAAATGAAATGCCGAGACGGGATTTCCTTCCTTTATTGAAACAGAGAGTTGCAGCTTGTAAATGGGACATTACATAAAATACTATAAATAGTACTGCTGTACATAGGGTAAAATTATATTGACAAAGTAAAATAACATGATATTTGGTAATGCAACATTTGTTGGTTGACAACCGGTACTTTTCACAAAATATTAATGCAAAGGGATTTTTTGATAAATAAAAAATCAAATATTAAAACAGCTGGAACAGTCTGGTATGTTCAGAAATTAGATTACTTTACAACAATGTAAAATTTATATCCAAGACAAAAACAATATGCCATATCATAGCAACATCTGAAATCTAAGAGGATTTCTAGTCTTGTATCATTGTGTCAGAACAGTATTGATATACTGCCCGGCCCTTCTTTCAATGAGACATTTTATTTGAAAACCCCTGTTTTTTGTTCACTTGTCCCTGTTTTTCCTTTCAGAACATGTACTACGTGTCAGTGAAGGCTCTGTACACTGTGGGCTACAGCACGTCTTTGGTCTCCCTCACCATGGCCATGGTGATCCTGTGCAGGTTCAGGTGAGACATTTGGGGTCACACATGGTACTGCAGCAGTGTGAGGCGGTGTTGGATGGTTTCTTGAGAAAACATATGGAAGAAGGGCTAGCTACTAGCTACTGCTAGTACTGCTGCTACTACTAGTACTACTATTACTACTAACACAATTGCTTTTACTCCAGTTATTATCACTCCATCTACTAATGAATCTACTGCTGCTACTTCAACTGCCAATACTGCTGAGCTCCATGACTGCAACTAACAGTATTAACAACAATGTAACAATGTATTCATGTAACAATACAACTGAACATGAATAGCACTAAAAAGTGACATGTCAGTGTGTCAGTGAATGTATTTTTGAATAAAAGATGACATGACGTTCACTATGTTTGTGTGTTTTCTGCACAGGAAGCTGCATTGTACCAGGAACTTCATCCACATGAATCTATTTGTGTCGTTCATCTTGAGAGCTATTTCAGTCTTCATCAAAGACGGTGTGCTTTATGCCAAAGAGGACAGCGAGCACTGCTTCATACACACTGTGAGTAACACTAACACACGCCTGCACACGCACACACACACACGCACACACAGCACTCTCTCTTTTCATGTTAACAGGAGGTAGTGATTTGTTCACACATCACCAAGGATTTGTAATAATTATTTCATTTTCTCGCTCTCCAATGGGTCTGTTCTTATATTTCTTCTCATCCTCCTTTCTCTCCTTTAAGCTGGAGTGTCGAGCAGTGATGATATTCTTCCATTACTGCGTCCTTTCTAACTACTTCTGGCTCTTTATCGAGGGTCTGTACCTCTTTACTTTACTGGTGGAGACCTTCTTTCCAGAGAAGAGATATTTCTACTGGTACATCATCATTGGTTGGGGTGAGGCATTAAACCATATCACACAGCTTTTGATTTTTTTTTGATCAAATGGCCATAATCACAACAGTGGATCCATTATTGTTAATGTAATATCATTCTCTACAACAGGAGCCCCCACCCTGTGTGTAACCATCTGGGCAGTGCTAAGGCTACACTTTGATGATATTGGGTGAGTATGAACAACTGAGATGTGCTTCAAGTTAAAGCTTGTGTGATCCTCCACTGAGTGTGTTATTTTATCGTCCTGTTCTCTCAGGTGTTGGGACATGAATGACAATGCTGCCATCTGGTGGGTGATCAAAGGACCTGTGCTGGCTTCAATCATGGTAAGTTTTTATAATGGAGACATGAAAACTGTCTTTGAATAACTGTATATATATATATATTGTCTTAATTTCATACTTTCCCCCCTGCAGGTTAACTTTGTGCTTTTCATTGGCATCATCATCATCCTTGTCCAGAAGTTACAATCTCCAGATATCGGTGGAAACGAATCTAGTATTTACCTGTGAGTAATTTCATTTTTAACCTTGCATTTTATTTTTTTTTGCACCAGAGAAAATATTATATATTTAACCACCTGCCAATCAGTTCAAGATTATTTTAAGAGAAAATATTACTTTAAAAAAAAATATTTAAAAAAAGTTTGTATTCATTTAGTCTGTGCTTTGAGTTACCTTTGGTTACATTACATTTTGATAGTTTTGTCAGTGGTGGGAAATGACTCTAAAAACAGGTATTAAACTGTGGTTAATGATTTCTCTCATAAAGTTGCAAAGTCAGTGAGGAGAGTAATCCCATTGCTTTTGCTTTTGGTTTGAATGGAGAGCTCAAAGAGGCTAATCTCAGTAAATAACTTTTTTAATCAACAATAACCTTGAAGTTAATTTGTTATTTAATCTAATTTGTAGAAGGACACAGAAGCTGAGCAACATATTTCACATAGTCTTAAGTCAGTTTATGTAAAGCCTGCAACACAGTGTAACTTAAAGGACCAATTTTACAGTTAAGGGCAGGCGGCTTTAAAGTCTCTGTCTGCCCCTGTGTTGAAACTACACAAACTGCCACACATATAGAACAGGACCAGTGATCATACTTATATCATGTTTAAATGTTTTCTGCCCCAGGCCAGTACCTGTAGTAAAAGTGTAGCACAACTATATGTGTGTGTAGTTGCTCACACATAGTATTGCTCTGTCTTCACACGTGTGTGTGTGTGCTCTTTTGCAGGAGGTTGGCCCGCTCCACTCTGCTACTGATCCCTCTGTTTGGGATCCACTACACTGTGTTTGCCTTCTCACCCGAGAATGTCAGCAAGAGAGAGCGTCTGGTGTTTGAACTCGGCCTCGGTTCCTTCCAGGTGACTGTTTTACGGCTTACAATCCATGTAATCGAGAGTCAGAGCCAGTAAAGGAAGGTTGAAGATATAAGCAAAGTAAGCGTAGAGTTAAGTTTAGACTCAGGTTTGGACTTTTTTTCACCAAAAAAGGACAAGTTTAGATGTGATGGCTGTGAAACTAAACATGTCTTGAGGGTTGAAAGCAAAATAATGCCAAAGTCAAAGTTTTTATCAATTAAAAAGTCTAAGTTCCTTCTTATAAAAAAACCCAACTCTTCTTGCGTAATTTTTATGGTCAACATTTGGACACCTGAAAGATATTGGGACTTGATTTAGGCTCCAATAATTTGAGATCTAAGATAAACAAGCAATGAAAATAATAAGCAGAATTAATAAACCAAGACATTTAAACTGTTAACTTGCAGGTAAATAAAAAAATAATATAAAGAGCACTGGAACTTGGCCTTAATACAGACTTTAACCACAAAAGGAGAATTTGATTGTAATTGAGTTATCAAATTTAAAAGAGAGGAGCCAGTAAAGCTCCAGCTGAGTATACTTTTACATTTTTTACAGTGACCTTGAAGTTCAAATCACAACGACAATCTGACAACATAACAAGTCAGGAAATGCTACAACAACTTACAAAACACAACAAACAAACAAAGCTTGAAGACAAAACACACATCAAAATGTCAATCACAAAAATGAACAACAGAACTAACAAATGGCAAAACCCAACAACATATTGGAAAACAAATAATTTCATAAATTTTTTGTAATTTGCACGTAAGGGCCACTGTATTTTCCTGTAGATTGAAAAAGTGAAACAAATTAAAAATTATACTTATAATTTCATTATTTTGACATTGGCATATATAACATTTTGTTTCAATATGTTGTTATTATTTACAGCAGTGTTTCATTTCACATAAAGCTGTTTTTAAAGCTGATATGTCTGCTTATTTGTCTAATCATTTATCCTTTGGGTCTCCTCAGGGCTTTGTGGTGGCCGTCCTCTACTGCTTCCTGAATGGAGAGGTAAACCTCATTATATTGAAACCATTTCATAATGCGTAGTTCCATAACAATTTCTATTCTACACCATATCAATAAGAAAAAGATGACATTTAAAATGCAATTACTTGAAATATGATAGTTCAGGCTTGTTACTTCAGTTTGTATATTCAGTCAAAGTCATTTTGATTCTTTTATGGCCTATTAACAAAACTACTTAAACTAGGGGGAAACAACTTTTTAAAGTAGTTTTTGCAAGATCAGAAGAAAAAAAGTGTTAAACTACTACTACTTAGCAATCAGGTGATTCCTCAACCATTAAAGTTTTTACTTTCTCCTATGTACATGGACTTTTTTGTATCTAAGATTCTTTGAACATGAGCTAAACATTTTTTTGGGGTGTGTGGAAACTTAAAATCCAGCTAAAAAACTAACTTAAACAAACTTGTCCCTCTCAAGAAATATTCCAGTAAAAATGTGTAAGAGCTTAAACATAGTCTATGAGCCTTAAACACAGCACAGACAGAGATAGAGTGAGACTGAAGGACAGTGAGCTTGTCTCTTTCCAGCGAGGTCCATTAATAATGACCTTGTGAAGTATATCCCTCAAGGTGCAATCGGAGATCAAGAGGAAATGGCGCAGCTGGACGGTGAACAGGTACTTTGCTGTGGACCTGAAGCACCGGCATCCTTCGCTGGCGAGCAGTGGAGTGAACGGGGGAACACAACTGTCCATCCTCAGCAAGAGCAGCTCGCAGATCCGCATGTCCAGCCTGCAGGCCGAGACCCCGGCCACCTGAGCGGCACATCGGGCGACGCCTCCACCACCTCTCAATCCGACGCCACCAAACCTACCACACCCACCCTTGTCCCAATGACTAGCCTCAACAACCCATTCCTCAACCCATATCCCAACCCATACCCAGAGGATACCATGATGGAAACCCAACTCAACTCCAGCAACCCAGGACAGCCTCAAGTTTGACCTACTTCAGCTCCGAACATGACTGAATCTGAATGTCATCAGGTCAGGTGCCAAATCCTGAATCTCTTCACGCCCCAACCTCTAACCCCATTCATTTTCAGTCGGAGCAAAAAACAAGCAAAGTCCTCCAGTTCCCATGCAGCCTGTCATCTTTAAAGGGCATGATCAGGATTCCAGTTTCTATCTCGTGTCTTGTTGGGCTGTAGCATGGTTATCTCTCTGTACATACTGCTGTAAATTAGTGTTCAGAGTTGTTGGTGCTGCAGTGTTTGCTGCTGTACAGCACAGGGGGACCAGAGAGCTCTACAGTATGTGCCCTCTAACAGAGATCATTCCAGTCCATCTGAGGGGCTTTTTACATTTGTCCTCCACTCTCACCCCTTTAATATGCTTTTTAGACCAGAACCACACACTGCATTCCTCTTTAAATACAGACTTTTTAGCTGCCATACCATTTGATAAACTTAAGACAAACGCTAGTCAATGTATATATCTTAAAGGGCCAGTTCACCAATTTCACACATGAAGATCATTGTCAGGTTGTGTTTTTATCAGCCAGTGAAAACAGCTTTTAATTGGTCCTAAAGGGAGCTTTTTAATAGAAAATGTGTTACAAGCGAAGGGCACAGATGCTGAGCAAAAAGCATCAAACGTTAACTTAATCATTAGAAATGCAGTCTCTTGTGTTTTGGAGCCCCACACTCTGGACTTCAACTATTTATAACTTAACTGCTTTGATGATGACCCACTCTGATGTAAAGTTAACACCTTTAACATGTGATTTTGTTGAATTTGTTAACACTAATTTAAAAGTGAAGATTCACACTTTATAAACCAGTGTTAAAATTTATTTTTTCACCACCAAATCAGTGTTATTCACAGCAGCCCTGAAAGGCATGAGGAAAAAAAAATCTGGTCATCCATTTTCTAAGTCTGATCTAAATTATTTTCTCTCCTGTGTTTGTAATGTAAGAAAAAGGGAGAAAAAAGTTATATCCAGGCAATTCCCTTCTTTTGTACTCATCTGTAAAACCAGTTTAAAACATATTTTTATGTCAGGCAGATTTTTCAGAGTTTGTAATATGGATTTCGGTCACAGGAGGGCGTAGTGCACCACTACTCTGCACATGGGGAGAAGTTTACCTTCAGGTGTACTCAAGCTTGAGGACAAAGTGAGTGCAAAAGCCTCCATGTAGAAAAAAAAGGATGCAGCCTCCTAGGAGAGAGGAGTTTACGCTCTATATGAGACTCATAATATGTAGACTTTGACCTAATAATCTTTTCCCTCTTAGTTATTATAGTTTGTGCAAAGTGCACTTTGGTTATGTTTAAGCAACAAAGTTCTAAGTTGGATTTGAAAAACATGTGTCTAAGTGTTCAGGCTGAACTAATTTATTCCACAGTAAGACAAAAGACTTTTTACCAAAAGGCAAAAACTTCTGATGCACCCTCCTGTGGCAGAAATGTGGATTAAAATAAACAAAACTAACACTAAGAGAAATAAGCCTAATTAAAATATTCATAATAATTATAATAATAACGTAATTTATTTCACAAATGACATTTTTTTTCTTTTTTTTGCCTTGCAGGGCTTCCATAGTTAGTTAACACAATAAAAGTCATTGTAAACATTTAAAACCTAAACCTATTAAACCCACTCAGCACTGAAAAAGCACAGACAACTCCACCATTTCCAAACCACTGCAGTGCTCATTATGTGACTGTACAAAAGCTCAGTAATATTATCAAATACTAGCACAATTCATTGGTTCCTGTGTAAACTGTGACTTATATAAAACTATATAATGGTTGTTGAAGACTGAGGAATGTTAAGGGGAAATGTCATCTGGAGCTAACAGATGAAAATCAGTATTTATGAAAAGGACATGTTTTCTATGGCTTTGTGAAATGCCAAAAAAAAACCTTAAAAAAAAGCACCAGGGTTAGTTGATGACTCAGAGGGTCTTCTTCCGATGTGTGAACAGTACTGAGGTTTGCTGACTACGACCACAAACACAAACCTCTCTTTGAAATCTCAGCACTGGAAAGCAAACATCTGAGGAGAAGACACCTTTGGGAATCAGCATACCTGCAGTTCCTAACAGCCGTTAGTACAAAAAATGTCAATGACATTGAACTCATGACTAAAGCATCATGAGTTCAACTGCTTGCATGAAATAACATTTATTGTAAAATGTGTTTTTTTTTTTTAGAGAGAGAGAGAGAGAATTTCAGTGTTTTATTGAATGTTGGATTCCTTAACAGTTTTTCTTCATGAACTTTAAGTTTTTATCGGGCTCTTGAGGCAATGCTCTATAATACTGCTTTTCTTGTCGCTTTTTCAAAGCTGAACCTCCTCAACAGCTTCCTGCAGGAAGATCCAGCACCGTAGTGGTTGAGGTGAAGGTGTAGCTCTTTAGAAACATCACAACACTTCTTTTTTTTATTAATATATATCCTAGTTTGTATCTGAGAAATGACCATTTGAAAAGTTTGTCACTTAATTAATATGTTTGTTTTTTTTCAAGAAATCCCTTGTACCACCTCCCAGTCTTTCTTAAGTTACTGTCTCTAGTGACATCCGATCTCTTAATGCATGAAAACAGGCTCATTGAGATGGATGTCACTTTCTGGAGGGACTTTTAACTCGGGTAATTCTCTCATTCCAAAGACATTTTAATCAACTCCTCACTGAGTTTTTGCTTGGCCGTATCTGTTTGCAAAGAGTAAGTTAGCTTTGCAACTGATGTCATTGCAGATTTTTCCTTTGGTCTAATTCATCCATCCTCTGAATCCCGATGTCCGACTCTTCTTTGTGTCTCCAAAAGTGCCTTTAAGCACAATACAAATACTTTCATGTCTGTTGATGATTTAAAAGAGAGAGACGGAAATTTGTCTTTTAATTTTCAAAACGAAACTGCAAAGTAAAGAAAAGGGTTTAACAAAGTGCTTTTATAATGCTTAAAGCTGAATCAGTATTTCAAACCTGGAGGCCTTTAAACTACATTAACTCTTCTTCGCTAAAGATGAGCAGAATATACGACAGATTAGTATATGAATCAAGCAGTTCTACAGTATATGTACTCTGTAAGTAATTGTACAGTATTCAGTTGCACACAGGAATAAATTTGTTTTAGGTTTCTTATTTTACTAATACATCCTTTATTTTTCTCTACAGCAGAAAAATGGAAAATTACATGACTTTATAATGTTTCATGCATCAGAACCACAAGAGAAGTTTCTTTATGACGTTCTTAAAAAATATACGACAATTTTCAACTAAAATTGTCCAAGGGGCTAAACTATAGATTTCTATTTAGTGAAACAAAAAATAAATTGTTCTAACCACAAATGTCTGAAAGTGTATTTATAGACAAACTGAACTGGAAAACTCCAAAACAACAACAGAGTGAATTCTTTGACACTTGCTGATTCTTTTCTTAATAGGCATTATTTATGACTGATAACAATACCTGTTCATTTCAGTATTACATTGTAATTAAATGTTCAGCTTTTTTCCTCACATCTGCTTGGAATCACACAACAAACATCATTTTGGTAAATTGCAGGTAAAAAATGATATAAAGAATTTTTTTTTTGAGAAAAGATAAGAAGAGCAAAATCACTTTTTTGCTGTACTTTTTTTGCTTTCTGAATTATTTTAGGTAGTCTTTATTATAAAGGCATACAACTTCATTTATCTTTTTTGCACCCTAAAACTGCATTTCCTTTATTTTTTGACTGCTTTTTTAAAGGTTTCGGGATGCCTAAAAATACATAAGTCAAAGTCAAGTACAAAAACCCAAGCTCTTCAAAAATATTAAATATTTGATATTAATTATTAATATTTTTTAATATTATTCATTTTACTGTTTTGTGAAATTTTCTGTAAATCTGATGTAACTACTGAATGATCTATCGTAGCTTCAGAGTTTTCTCCAAACCATGAGGAAAATTTCCCTTTTCTTTTTTTTTATTTTAGGTAACATCTTTATTTTAAATATAAACAGAGTATTCAAAATAAAAAAAAATACTGAGTTTTATAAATAATTGTGAGGACTATTAAACTTTCTTTTTTAGGTCTTGACCTAAACAAGAAAGAAAGAATCACTAAAATCAAGGTCAATCTGTAGCTGTTCTGAAGTTTTAAGCGAGACCTCGATGATGTTACATTAATGAACATTTTTTGACATTTAGATCATTAAATCCCATGTAACCTTGTTGATCAAATATTTGCTTGACAATGAAATATAGTCACTAAAATGGTGTCTCAAAAAATTCAACTTTAACCAACAATTTCTCCGGTTTTACCTGCAAATTACCAAACTCATCATTTTATGGAGTCCAGGCCATACAAAAGAAAAGAAAAAAATGAAGGGCTGACCAGAAACTGTACTGTGCTGTTGCTCTGCTGTGTGTGTAATCAGTCCAACCTGGTATAATAACTCTGCAGATCCAACAGCAGCCATAGGAGGGCCCTATTTCATCATGTGATGTATGGGGAAAGGGCTGGACAATCATCACCTCTGCTCTGGTTTAGTTAAATGTTCAGTCATTGCAGTCATTATGACAATCTCACCAGGTCATAAGCCTATTTTTTTTTATAATGTATTTATAAATTATTACCTTTAGGGGATAATATAGAGTCGGAGCCTTATATTGCCAGTACTATGTTGATGTCAGACAAAGATGTTGCTATTAGCATACAAATAAATATTCATTTGAACCTGTTGTTTCGAACTATGAAGTAGTTAGTTGAAGTGTTTGAAAGGTCTGTAGCCAACCTTTGTGACTAAATAAACTGCAGTTTAAATGTGCGAGACAGAACCAAGCTGCCAACGTCGTACTTTGTAAATGAAGTTTTCTGTGGTTCAAAGTGAATAGCTGTCATTTAAAAACTTGCGCTGTGATTGTTCTCATGTTTTTTTATTTTATTTTATTTCTAAAACAGTGATCGTGTTTGCTAAAAAGTATAAAGCCTCCTGTAATGCCTCTGTACTCTCTAATAAGCTGATGCATGCATGTTAAATCATTTCGATCTCATTTGACCAGCAGATGTAATCACAGGGGAGGGTCACGCCTCTGGGCCATTAAGGGAATCTGAGCTGTGTCCATGATTTTGAGCACAATGAGTGGATGAGGCAATTAATAAGCTAGGACACTGATATTGGGTTTCAGCTGTGACTAATCTATTGAATTGTAGCTCTAGTCCCATTAGGACCCTTCAAATACTTTTCCTTTGAATGTTAACCTGCAGACATGAGGAAAAGTAAAGTGCCATAAAAATCTGCTGTACTGTTGTTTTGTTCTTATTGATTTTTACTGAAAAGCATGACAAGAACATTGGTTTCATATGTTTTCTCCTTTTAGCTTTTTAATGGTGGTTATCTTTATTGGATTGCTTCATTGTATCAGTTGTCCTTTTGAATAAGTTAGTGGTAGAAAAATGGGGCTGAGCAGCTTGTCTACTGGCGGCTGAATGTAAAATTAACTTCAAGCAGTCAAACCTGCTTCTGTCTGCTCATGGGCTACTCTTTTTTCATTTGATTTTACAGTGCTGCATTTTATCTTGTTTTGATTTTTTTTGTACATTATGGAAGTATCGACAATAAATGTTTTTAACTTGTTGGCTCAACGTTATTGTGTGTGGTAAATATTCAGACCTCTTTCTGATTAAATGATAAGATTGGTGATAGTTATGTTTACTTATTGTCAGCAGATATATATTATAATAACTCTCTATACTTTCTGATTCCCCTATGTTGTAAGTTCAAATTAATCACATTCCGTGTTTCATGATAGTAAGGGCATCATCCTGTTTAATAGTGTTACTGTTAGTGTTTTTTGATTGGTTGTTGAACTAAATAAATAAATAAATAAATATTTATATTTTTTTGGAGTTTACTAAATTATCATTTTTAAAAAAACTTTTTAAAAGTCATTTTTTAAAGATTTTTGAAGTGCAATTTGGTTTATAAGCTGAGAGAGTAAATGTAAAATAAAAGTAAAATAATCAAACATACTGTTTTAGTTTTTCATAAGTTGTTGACAATGAGTAGAATATAGACCATCACCAGTTTTATCCTGTAATCTTCCCCTCCGGCCCTAATAAGAAAACCCCAGACAAAAAAACTTGTATTCATGACGTAAACTGCAACCTATGAATGAAACATCCATGCCATTTTTCATGGCAGTAAAAGAGAAGTAACACTGAAACGAGATGCAATCCAAGAAGTTCAAACAAAACATGACAAGCTCTTTTTTAAGAACATCACATTGAAACTTGTAGTTCATATCATCCTTCACTTCTTTGCTGCACATTTTTAAACTGACAGAGAAGCACATCTGTTATGCTGCACAGCAAAGACTCATGAACACGGTAAAGCTTCACAATCTTAAATATACTGTATAAGTTTGTTACACAGATTTTGAAAGCAAACCTACTCTAGGTTCACTCTACCTGTACTGCAGAGAGAAGCTGAGTAATACAATAGAATAAAGGCACTGTAGTGATCAGAAGCTGAGTAACATATTTTCTTCCTATAAATACTTACATGTAACTGCCAATAAGTCAAAACAGAGAAAATATAAATATTAGTTAAAGCATAGATACACAGACACTGCCAGCCATCAACTTGAAAACAGCTCATCTGAACCCCGAATTATTTCTCTGTGAAAACAAATTAGTGTTTTCATCAGCATCACCACTACTCTAATAAATATGGAAATGATAGGTATGAATTTTTCAAAGTTTTGCAAAATCATAGCATATTAGAATAAAACATATTTACATGCACAGTTATACAGGGGCGTGTCCTTAAAGGGGGTCAGTGGTGGGACTGGCCATCCCTGAAAATTGATTGCCCACCCCAAGTACCTCTCCACTATCCAAAATTATGATTGGCTGACTGCCCAACTGTTGGTATCTAGAATAAAAATATTGTATTGAAGCTTGTATATTTCATACTGGAACGTGACTAATTAAAATAGATGTGAGAAAAACTGTATTTACTGTATTGCTGTATGTAAACATAAACACACATCTATGTGTGTGTGTTAAAGTGTGTATGCTTTAGAGTGTGTGTGTGCCCATGTGCTCACATAACTCATGCAGTCCCTGCTAAAGGCCACAGCAGAGTCCAGCCAGACCAGACTCGAGCACTTTCTGAGCCCGGCCTTGAATGTTCTACTAACTGTAGTAATGGACCTGAGCCTGATTTAAACCAAACATTTTTTAATTATTTGGCTTGCAATTAAAGTTTTTACTACAATTCTGAGTTGTATTAATGACAGATATTGATTCAAATGAGATCTTAATAAGCCCATTATGGAAGCATCTATTATATAACCAAACGGCATTGTTGTTAGGATCCTTAAAATCCCTTATTAACACATACAATAATAAAAAAAAAAAAAAAGAAAATGAGCAAAAGTTTACCCTGGATGGCCTTGGTCTAATATGAATGAACACGTTTCTTATAACCTTATATAAAATAGTTTTTAAAGAATAATTTTTTTTCCTGTTAAGGAGTGTGAAGAACTGCAGGTAATGGGAGTAAGGTGGAGAGGGGTCAGGAGGAGACAGTGCCAAGTGCAATGCACAGGGTGTAGCAATTTTCTAACATTTCATTTTTGTTGTAACCAAATTATCTATTGACTAAAGTGAGGTCCAAGGTTACATTGTTAATACATATAACATTTCAGATTATCAAACAATAGTTTACCTCCCAAAGCCCACCCCAAAACAAACAAACAAACAAAAGTAAAATCTTTTGTCTCAACTTCCTGGAGGAATCTGGGCTGCAGAATCCTGGGCCAGGTTGGGCCAGTCTTGGTAAGGAGAATCTAAACTCCAATCCCTGGGTTAGTCAGTGTTTCACTTGTGGCCCCTACAGTCAGAAAAGTGTGGACATGCCCCTCACAACTGTGATACAAAAAAAATTGTTGAATACAAATAGGTACCTCTTTTAAAGAAGTTTTGAAAGAAGTCTAATTCCCTTTTAAACTGTTACTTTTAAGACTTTTTTAAAGTAACGAGGTATTTCAATATGGTTTATAAATTTGTTGGAGGAACTTTTTTGTCATAAAATACATGTAAACGTTAGTTCAGGTCTATTTACATTCACACAAAACACACAGGACATAAAAATTATTACATAACACAAAATAACTTTTACAGTCTAGTGCTCCAGATGTGTGCTAGTGCACTGTGCAACATGTTGCATGCAGAGCCATTGATTGTAGCATTGATATGTTCCATTAAACCAGTGGCTCTAAAACCGTGGGGTATGAAGTCCCCACAGGGTGGGTTTGGATGACAAGAAGAAAAACATGGAGTGAAATTAACTGACATTTGACATTTCTGACTTTTCTGTTAGGCTCCTCCCTTGTAATTATTCATAAAATTGGGGGCGGGGGGGGGGGGGGACTCATTCAGATGAGTAGTACAGAATCAGTGAGAGCAAGAATAACAACAACATGGATCACAGCCATAGTATAAGTAAGCTGTAAGTTAAGTTGCAGGTGGGAAGCCTGTGAGGAATAAGGTTTTCTTGCAGCACTCCTACTGGCTGTTCAAGGTGCCTACTCAGAGATGGAAAACTTTTATTTCTCGTGTGAAACACCGACAATAAGAGGAATCTCTAAGCTCCCCACTGGACAACAATTAGCTAAGACAAAGAATGCACTGTTGAGGGAACTGGTCATTCCAATGTCGGAGACACTGGTAAAAGTAATTGAAAAATATATTTATGCATTTTAACAAAGGTGGAGACTCTCCACTAATTAATCTCACAGCTGTAAAAACAAAACAAACAAACAAACAAAAAAACTGTCCTCTTTTGTCCTGTTCTGCTCCTAAAACCACCACATATCACTGTCCATCATCTGGCTACTTAAGACCTCAAAAAAAAAAAAATTCAATGCCCAATTCTTCTTAAAATGGCTTGAGCAAATAGAAACACACTGACGACCAGACAACGACAGTTAGAACCCCGATCACCACTAAGACATATTATAATATCAATAATTTTGATTTAATACATTTAAAATGTAAAAAAAATAAAAATAAAGGAGAATGTTTTTCAGCCACAATCATTTTGCACTCATTGTTATAGCAGCGCTGTTGAGAAAACTGGAGAAATTATTTGATGGTGAGTAAGATGTGGAGGAGGGCCCTCAAAGCAGAATTATACCCACAATAAATAAAAAAGACAGTGACAGATGTGACCTCTCTCCCTGCCAGTACCAATGCCTGTATGTTGAAAAACAATAAATATCATGGGTTAAGGGTAATATAAAGTACTTTTGGGGGATATTGTGATTAAAAGAGTCAGACTTTAGCTAACACCTGTGAATTTGGCAACCCACATAGGATTCTGCTCATAATTTGTTCCATATAATGTTGAAAGGGTTCCTTCAACATTATGCAATCAGGCTTTGTGGCTAAGTCACTTTCTCAGGATGATATCCGAAAAAAGCAGGTTTTGTAATGCAGGACATGCAGACCGGTGCTGTTGAATGTTCTTCAGACAGTCGACACATTGTTTGGTGTGAGAGTGTGCGACTCTGACGCCTGCTGATCTTTGGGGCTGGATTTGTCCAGGACAGATATTTGAGTGACAGTGCTGCTCTCATTGAACAGCGTACGCCTTCGTTTACTGTAGCTCAGATAACTCTGAGTCTGCCACTTCCAAAACCTCTTCTTCAGTTCTGCCTGCACCTGAATAGACATTTAGAAAAACATATGGAAAAACACAAATATAAATCTTAACACTACAAAGCACAAAACACTTCAGACACCAGATCAAAATTATGATCTTGTCCTAAAGGTATATTGTGAATCTTTCCTTGGCATTTTATTCCACAGCTAAAAAAGAAACACACTACTGCTTGCGGACAATTATATAAAGTTTTTTAGACATTTTTCCAAAACATTTTAACCTGATTTCTCACTGTAAGATAGCAACTGAACATAATATATTCTAAAGTGTTTTATGCAATATCCATAATTCTCTTTTTACTATAAAAAATCATGTACTAGAAGTCCTTTAAATAATTTTTACAACCAAGACTGACTAGACTGCCTCACTACTGTAGGCTTCTATGGCAATAATATAGTGGTGGCTAAATATTAACTATTAGATTGATTGGATGAAACATGCAAAACCATGCCGATGGTACTTCAAACAGACAAAAATGAACTATAATACAGCATTTTTCATTGTAATAACGAAAACAATGCCTTCCATGATAAGCCAATTAAATCATAAAACAATGAACCAAATGTTATGTAGCATTAACTTACCTCACCATTCAGGAAACAGTAGAGCAGGGCCACAACAAATCCCTTCAGAGCAGAAAAATATTAACCAGAACTGGTAAACATTGTGTTCATCTTTAAGAAACTTGTCTACCACTTGGTCACTATTTTTCCACAAACACGGTAAAGTTTGTATATTTAACTGTATTTAACAAACAAGTTAGATCATATGAGCTGTTTTATCCTGATCTCCTCACTTTTGTTTATATCTGTGTTGTGTGTTTTACCTGAAAGGAACCCAGACCCAGCTCGATAAAGATTCGGGCCTCTGCTCCAGTGGTCTCTGGCAGAAAGGCAAACACCATGTAGTGCATCCCGAACAGAGGGATGAGAAGCAGAGTGGATTTGGCCAGCCTCCTGCACACATTAGTAAAATCCAGTGACGAATACTGACAGTGTCTGCAGGTACTTTGTGTGTATTGATGTGTTTGTGCATTTCATCACATAAAGGGATGTCCATTCTCTTCTTACTTAAAGTGACTGGTGTCGTTGCCACCAACACCAGGAGATCTCAGCTTCTGGACCAGAATGCGGATCACATTGACGAAGATGATAAAGTTCACCTACATATTAACAAATAAAGAGCTGTTAGGAAAAATGTGAAAAGCCAATTGATTAATTTGGACCAAAAATGTAGTCATTTAAATTGCTGACCTGCTTGTGTGTTGTTACATCAAACCTGTTGTGACAAAGACTGCAGAACAAAGGAACTTGCCTTTCCAAACCAAAGAGAAAATCATCTAGCATCATAAAGAGTGTGCACCCAAGTTTTAGCTCTTCTACAGAAGCTGAGATCAGCCATGGGCATAATATCTTTTTTCATTCTGTTATCTGCTAAGAATTGGATAAATTGATGCATTATCATAGGATAACGGCTCGTTAACCAATGATAATGAGATAAATTGATGTGTTATTTCGAGATAACAACCCCTTCTTCCATGATCATGCAATATATTATCCCATTGTTTTGAGATAACAGAATGAAAAAGATATTAGCAACCATGGCTGCTCTCAGCTTCCATACTCTTCTGCCTTGCCGTCTCTTACAATCAGTGGTACTACTGGCGACATGAATGGAGAAAGTCTTCAAGGCTAAGACTTAGGACTCTTAAGAACTGAGTACTTGTCATAAGTCACAGAACAAGTGGAAGTTTATTGTCACAGAACTCATTCAAATGTTATCAATAATGTAATTAATAATCATAATGATAATAATTAAGATACATCTGCAAAATAAAAAAATAATAGCACTTAACATCTGAAAAAGGTAACACAGCCCACATTATTCTGCATAATTCTTTCATAATGCCAACACTATTCTGCTTGAAAAACAAACAAACAAACAAAAAGTGAACACAGGCTTGCGTTTTGCCTATGTATACGCACAGGTAGCATACTGTTACACCATTGGTACACACATTATTATGTAAATTGGGAAAAATAACTGTGTTTCTAAAGCCTTACTAATATTTTCTTACTGATGGCAGAGAGGTTTCCTCGGGAATAAGGAATATTTTTGAATTAGGGAGAAAAGTGAAATAGAAATAAGATAGGCCGGAATAATAAATAAAAGTTTGATAGAAGAAGACAGTCTGTCTACCTCTTGCTTACAGACAAACAAAACATAATCATTCCAGCAGGGAAACAAAGCAGTACACTGATTAGCTGTTGCTGGTAACTGTCAAAGATAACAAGCTTGTCCACCATCTGGCCAAGTTTCCCCTTGTCCAAACAGGAAACAAATCAAAAGTCCTTGACTTGTTATCATTGCATCTGACGTGAACACCAGAGGAGTGTCTACAGTAGCTGGTGCAGAGTTAAAAATACAAGTCTGATCCAAGATTAAGGACATAAAATTCCTTAGTAATTCCCACTTTAACTGCTCTGTACTCACCAACAGTGATATAGTTATTGGGGCTTTTATGATCCACCAGGCGAAAGCCACATCTGTGTCATCCCAGCACCTGACACAAACAGCGGACAGTGATGAAATAAACAAACCAGTCACAGTGGAACAATATTGTACATCTCATCATGTTCAAAATATACGACAACTCACTGTCTACAGACACATTACTGTGGTAGAAAACACCAATGTGTCATGTAGCGATTTAGTGTATCTTTAAATCTTTAAACTGTTCAGTTTAATAATTTTTTATTATATATATATATATATATATATATACTTATTTTTATTAAAAAAGATTTAATGCATAAGTATGTGCTTCTGAAGTATAT
>JAQNCA010000025.1:2948065-2959520 GCA_029783725.1 Acanthurus tractus | reverse complement strand
CCAAAGAACGTTCCTGTGATGGAATACGTTGCCTCTGCGATCCTCCCGATGTAGCGGATGATGCCTCTCAGCTTCTCTCCATCTTCATTCACAGTCACCGCAGTGCCCTCGGTGAGTTTCAGGGCTCTGTGGAGAGCTTCTCCCTCTCGGAACCACTTATGCCTCTCTGCATCCGTTGGCAGGGCGCACAGCAGCTCGGCTTCCTCCATACGCAGCGGCTCCAAAAAACTCGCGTCTATGTGATAGTCTAATGCTGTGTGGGAGAGCGCGAAGAAGACCCGCAGCCCCGGGGGAGACTTGGACGTTTTGACACCTGATTCCCCTTTGCTGTAGCATATGCTGCCAGCTTCAATGTGTCCTGGGTATTTAGGTTTTTTCGTTACGATGAAGTAACGATACATATTCCTTGTTGACGTCATGTTTTTAAGGCCAGAAGACGTAGCAGGAAACTATACAAAAACAATCACACAGATACATTACACACACACACACACACACACACAAACACAATGTAAGTGACATACAAAAGAGTTACAGTTACATTTTTTGTAGGTATTTTGTAGGTAAGACTCAAGCTAGCTCGCTCACCAGCTAACTGTTCAGGCGCTGGACTTAGGAACTGTCGTTAGTGTGTAACGTCAAACACACACCATAGCAAAAGTTACATAAAACTTCGACCAAACCGTTGTTTGTGAGGTTTCTGGTTCTTTTTCGTACTTTCTCGAGCGTTTGAGACAAAGTTGGAGTTCGAAAGCGTTACCTTCACCTGGTAAGCAACTTTAATGTTTGCTTTCTGTTTTAATCGTCGCTCTTATTGGTTTGTGTCCAAACCAGCTGCCTTAAGTTTCACTTCCCCTTTCATTTAACTTCAGAGCGGCGTCAACGGCATTTCAAAGCTCCATGATGAAAACATACTTTGACCTTTTTAAACAGCTAAACAACTTGGTGGCAACTGTGTGTTTTTTTAGAAAATAGAAATATTCTGTGATGCTGCTTGTTTGAAAATTAGCTGACAGCCAACTGCAAGTCATTTGACAGCTCTTAAACGAAGCGCAGAGCGAG
Source organism: Acanthurus tractus (assembly GCA_029783725.1). Taxonomy (NCBI): domain Eukaryota; kingdom Metazoa; phylum Chordata; class Actinopteri; order Acanthuriformes; family Acanthuridae; genus Acanthurus; species Acanthurus tractus. The sequence continues at coordinate 2,958,458 of JAQNCA010000025.1, read as the reverse complement.
GCTGCACGAGAGGACTGGGAAAATAACGTCCTCAGTACTGTCTTGCAGGCAACCACCAAGCAGTGAAAATCTGAGTTATCTACAGACTGATGTGATCAGTATTCACTGAAACTACTTTATGGTAGAGACAGCTCGAATGAAAGGACCTTAAGGAAAATAACAAACCCCACAACTAAGAGTTTTGAACTTGTATAGCCTATTTATGTTAGACTGTCATTGTACTCATTCGAAGAGTTTATTCTGTGAGACTTTTCTTCATCTTACTTTTTTACAAAGTCGATGGCAACCTTAATTTGTAGATAAAGATTCATTTGGAAAAATAAATAGAAACTCTAATAGAAATCTGTTTAAGTGAAGATGCAGTGTAAATTAGTATGAACTAAATAAACAGACAAATACTGTACAGCTCACATAAAGAAATAAGGCCAATTCTGCGTTTTATTTTTTTCTTGTTATTAATATTGAACTACTCTTTTTTAAAAAAAAAACATTGTTAATATTATTAATATTGAACACTCATGGTTTTCCCCTAATCCTATCCATAATTCCGTTTGAATGAAAGCCAAAGAAAAAGTTGGCCCTTATGGCGAATGTTTTAATCTCATAAATTATATTCAGCCTGTAAGACAAAGTTGAGGAGATATACAGCATAACTATACGGTAGACCGCGTTCTGTGATTGGACATTAGAAAATATATTATCCTCTAAAGCCTTACGTCGCTATTTGATGACGTAATGACTCAGTCGTAAACATGGAGGAGAGAGAGGAATTGAAGAGGCAAATAGAACATCTGCAAAGTAACGTTAAACCTATTTTTTTTCAATGTCGATGCTTTCTACGATAGCTGATAGGTTATAGAATATTTTTTTAATTACGGCACTCTACAAATTTAAAGCTGTCGCGCGGATGTTGGTTTTTTAAAAATATTTATGAAACGAAGGCTAACCGTTAGCTTGTGCCTAGTATACATATGAAACGTGGACAGTTAACGTTAAAGACGTTGGTGCCTTTTTCTCCTATCTATAATATGTTACGTGTAGATACACCAACCATAAGTTAATATAAGTCTTTATTACTTTCACTTCGGAACTACTTAACTGGTCGGCTATAAATGTTCTCAACAGGTTAGTTGTTAAGCCCTACTTAACCATCATTTAAAAAACAACATAGGTGCTCGTTAGCAGAGAGTAAGTTATAAGACTCCTGAAAACTCTGAAGAGAGGTAAGATATGATGATGAAGACAGTAATAATGGCGATCCTAAAAGAATATTTTACAGAAACACTAAAATGCTAGTGCAAAAAAGTACTAATGTTCATCCACACTTTGTCACAGGCTAAAAACAAAGGATTTAAATGCTACTAACTCTTGTCAACGTTTTTGCAAGTATTTAAGCCCTAAATGAAACATTTGCATTTGTTTATTTTCTTCAATGGAGGTGATTGTATGAGGAAATAACTCCCTTAAATTAATTCCCAGATCTTATAGACAAACATAAGAGCATTCATGGTGACACCCCATTTGCAAGAGTTGAGCAGAGGCAACCAGGAGCTCCGACAATAGCCAGAAGTCACAGCACATCTGTCCTCCATCCTCACAGCTTTAGAGGGAGATTATATGCACATCAGAACCATGGAAGTTGGAGGAAAACGTACTCACTGAGAAACAAGGACCCCCAGTACTCTGTTGGACATCCCTCGCCTTCTACCTCCTCCCTTGTTCATCATTCTAGTTTACGCAGTTTATCTCACAGCACCTCACTGCCAAGCACCAGCAAGGGAGAGGAGAGTGAGAGAATAAAAAGTTTGACTTTGTCATCTGGAATCTCTCAGCAAAAGAGTGAAGGACAAATAAAGAGCATCGCAAAGGCAGTTGCAACAGAGAATAAAAATACAGACAGTATTAAAAAAACAGGAAGAGTTGTATCTCAGCATCAGGATGGAAAAGGAGGTTCAAGCTCAACAGGCACCAGTTTGCAACATGAACTGCTTCACAGAAAGACTCATAAGTTTGAGCAGAGGGCTGAAAGTAGGGGTGTGGTCCTACCAGAAAAGACAGTCAGTGGTTCTCCAGAAGAGCCCTCCTCAGCCAAGGCGAACACCTCTACTGAAGTACAGACCAAGTCTTCCCTTACAAGCAAAACTAGCACTGAGAGTAAAAAGACTGTGACAACTCCAGCGATCCTTAAGGCTAGTAAAACCGAACAATCTCGTTCTGCTCTGTTGAAAGGATTAAAACAACCTTCTATTAAAGCCACACCTCATAGCAGCAAGGGCCAAGTCAATCCATCTTTTCTGAAAAAATCCAAGTTCACATGGGTAAAGAGCCAGGATATTGGACAAGTGGAGGCAAAGCAAGCCAGCTTCAGTTCTTCACCAACAGTGAATTTTGCCCCATCATCAATCTCAGAATTTAATATTACTAGTGAAAGCTCTTCCTTATCCTCAGTCAGTAAGAGAACCCCTGTGAAGAAGTTACCCCGAAAGCTAAGCCCAGTAACTGTAGCCTCCAAGACCTCTAAGTACAAATGGGTCTCCTCCTCAGCTGGAGCCCAAGCTAAAGTATCTCGAAAATCCTTACCACCCAAAGCCCTGACTCCTTCCCAAAGGACTTTGGAGAAGGGAGCAGCCATCAAAAAACTAAGAGTAGCACCTGCTCCCTCTGTTAAAATAAAAAAGGGAATTCTTTCTTTCTCTGTCACTTCCCCACTGAGTAGCCGTTACCGCTGGAAGGCCGGAGGTCCAGGTACTTCAACAGCAGTGACAGGAGCGGCAACAGTTGCTCGTCGAAAATCTGCCTTCCACTGGACATCAGAAAAAAGCAACAAAGTAGGGAGGGGCGCGTTTATTGGTTCCCTAACAGTTACTCAACAGACCTCAACTACGTCCCCATCCTCCTCCTTTGGTGGATTCAAGCTCCGCAGCAGTATGAAAATCATAAGGAAGTCTACTAGTAGGTAAGTAATGCACATTTACTTGTGATATCTAAATCTACTTTCTTCTAAGTTTATTTGTGCTATGAGATCTTCTGTAATTATGTTCTATTCAGTTTGTTCATAATGGACTTTTGCCAGAAGGTGGCAGCATAGTATGACAGACTGCGTGAAAATACCCAGCGTAAATAGATTTTCTCAGTATCATTTGTTCAGACCCAACCTAAAGTGTTTTACTGAATACGTTATTCACTTTTGCCCTTTGTGCTGTCACCACAGTGAAGATGGGTCAGAGAGGAGGACCAGTCCAACAGTAAAGTACTCCCCACGGGGTCGCAGCCAAAGCCTAGACAGGAGACCCATGGGAGTTAAGAGGACACCCTCCAGGGAGCTTGTGTCCTTTGGTAGACACAAGTTAAGGAGACTCTCCCCTACCTTCTCAAGGACAAGTAAGGAACATACACTTCAAAGTACGAGATTATTGTAAAGGATTGTTTTGGTCAGAATCCTAAAAAACATTGATTCTATTCAGTTTTTCAGTCATGAGTTTGCCATGACTCATGTCTAATAAGCTGTCGGCCAAGTGCTCATACATGGAGAATCACTTTAGGTGGTCAGTTAGGAGGTAATATGTTTATTCCTGCCAGTTACAGAAACACTAAAATCATGTTGTCATTAGACACATAATTTAATATGCCCTCTTTTTCTTTTCTCGTGCACTGGGCCGTCAGTAACCATGCTGTTAGACCAGTAGCAGCTACAGCACATCCAGTCAAAATGAAGCTGTCCTCTCTTACTGTGTGTTCTTAATCCAAGACATAATGTTTTGTGTTCTGCTGCAGTGTTTTTACTTTGGTTGGTGTGAAATAGCATTTAGGTCTTAGAAACAAACAAACAAACAAAAGACAGACCCACTGATCATTCTTGATGCCCTCTTTCTTCAGAGCCACTGGCAGAGGGCAAAGCCTTGCTGTCTGAGAGATTGGTCTTTGTCTTGCCTCACAAGTTAACATCACCATATTTCACTGTATTTTCAGAGTCAAAGTCAGCTCAGGATTTTTGAAACTCACAGTTAGTGGCCGATGTGCCATGTGCCGAGAGATCTTTGAGTCAAACCAAAAAGTTCTTTGAGTAACACTTTTATCATTTATATTGTTTTACCTCCAGGAAATTGAACATGATAATGGTTTGTGTGATTCCTCCCTTGGTTCCTCAGTTCTTTTTCTTTCATCCATTCCTTAATTTATTAATAACTCTGTATTAAACAAGGAAGTCACAAGAGATTATAACCTCCTTTGCAAGTGACAGTTATCCCCGACAGGGCCAGATAGCAGGAGCAATTATACAACAAGATGTCAACGTGCAATCACATTAATAGTCATTTATCACACTAGTGTAATAATTACAAGAAAATTCAAAACACAATAAAGTACATTAAAAGGGGCTGTTCCATTAATCTGGGCAAAAATCATTGGACGAGCAAGATACTGAACTCTGACTGACTCCAGATGGCTCTACCATCACTGTGTGTGTGTGTTCCTCATAACCCCTGTCATGAGTGCATGAACAGGTGAATGTTGATTTGTGTCATAAAACACTTTGAGTGGTTGAAAACCGAGAAGCTCTTTATATAAGCAGTTCATTTGCCATTTTACTCGTCAAAGTTATGAAGCGCTGACAGTCTTCAGTACTTTTGGTCTTCCTCTCCAGGGACCAGGGATTGTTTCTTTTTTACAATGCTGAACTTTTGGATATGAGTGTGTTTGTTTGCAACCAATGAAAGCTGTTGCTGACAAAAGGCAACAGCATTATCAACAGCAGAAATCAGTAGAAGTCAGTCATGGTTCAGTCCTGCCGGGTCCTGTTAAAGGTCTGCTCTGAGAAGTTTTTAGACACGTTTGATCGGAGTGCTTTTGTGTTTCTCATACAACTGAAATCACAGTGGTCACTCATGTCATTTTTAAATACACTCACTGCTGTGAACTTGTGAGCCTTGTCAGTAAGCATAACATCTACCTATGTCACTGTTTAGCTTAGATGGGTTGACTCTGGATGGCTGTTAATAAGTTGTAGTAAGCTTTAAGAGTTGCCAGCTAGCTTTCTGATTCATTTCAATAGCAATCATAGTTTTGGTCATCAATGAAAATAATTTCAGATTTGTTCAAATTAAACACTTTAGTTAAGTTAGGCACAGTTTCACTCATGACAGATCGAGGCAGTGGATAGCAATAATTGTAACTGAGTCATCTGCAGTCTTAATGTTTAGGGCCAGAATTAAAAACTGTCCTTGGATTGACACTAAAAATAAAAGAAAAACATAAAACTTTTAAGCCAACTTAAAAGCCACCTGTTCTCTACCACCAGCTCTGAAAACCAATTTGTATGACATTGTCAAAGACAGAGGGTTCAAGCCATGTTTCTGAGATAATCTGTCCTAAACAAGGTTTGCAGTACATACAGAGTTTTAAGACTTGGAGAAGGTCCATGATTTGAGAAAGTACTTGGGAAGCTGTAAGAAACAACAGGGTCAAGTACCAATAACAAATAGGGGAAAACTTTATCAATTATCAATGTATATTATCAATTATCAAGTATGGATTCATTAGAGTCTGACGCCAAACATGTGTTTGCTGATCTCTGCTGAAACTAAGACTGGAATAAACAACACGCACAAGAGGAGGAGAGAGAATTTAGCAGTCACCTAGTATAAATTCCTGCACTTGCCGAGCTCAGATTTAGTGTTTGAGCGATCAGATGATCTGTAGCTGGGAAAATTTCACATCGGGTAACTATCCAGAACTTTACCAGCTGTACTGCAGGGTTGTAAAAGTGCGTTAACCACGCCGGTGGCACAGACACCACATGTAGAGCTCAACGGTCTGTATGGATATATTTATGTGGGATGCAATCGAGACAAATCTTTCAAGTAATTGACCCTTCAGTTGTGGATCTGATAGGAGCTGTATCAGCTCTCTCCAGTAGAGGGCAGCAGCACACATCCATGTAGTCCTTGTAGAAGCTTTGTGCTGCTGGCTGTCACTGTGGAGGCTTATAGGCAGACTATAAGAGGAGGAGGGGGGAGGTTAATTGATTGCCCAATTCAGCCGTGATGGCGAACAAGTGCCGATAGCGGGTAATTTGCAGAGGTGGAGGCAGGCAGCGCCACTGCTATCAAGGCCTGGCACCGCTCTCCCTCCAGTAGATAAAAAGGAGCTAATGCATAATTATCCTTTTGCAAATTGGATTGTTTTAACGAACTGTAGAATATAGGCCTAACCTGATGGAAAGCAATCATTGTTTTTACAGCCCCCTCCCGCGCTCTCTCTCCCCGTCCCTCCCTCCTCTTGCCCCTCCAACCCTCCGGTCATTCTGCGTGTACCTTACACGCCTCATGCCCATCTTGGTGTAATCTCCCGTACTCAATGGAGTCAGAAGACATTAGAAAAGCCATCACTATTAACATTAGGCTTTATTGTTCCTATGGCTCTGTGTCTATCAGTCTGCTCCTCTTTTTCTGATTCTTTAACTTTATGTGTCCTTTCTCACACCTCCCGCATTCTTTTCCCCCTTCCCTTCCCCTTCATCATTTCTTCATCCATTTTATGTCAGTTAAAGAACTTGAATGGCCTTACAGCAGGAACACATGCAGCTCTAATTAAAGATGGGGATTCAGAATCAGAGACATGGAAAAGGTGGAGCAGGGGTGAATGCAGAGGAAGATGGAGTGAGGGAACCTTCTCTTAGCCGTCTGTGCCTCCGATAAGAGCTGCTAATAAAGAGCAAATTGAATTACTAATGATAGGAAGCAGAGTCCCTATAGATGAGCCCGTTAAAACCCAACCTTATGACCACTCACACATGCATGATAATACTCTCACAAACAATGTGTCTTAATTTCCTCCTCAATAGCCAGCTTTAGCCTCTCGTCTCTGTGTTAGAGAGCGGGTGTTTTCTGAGGTTGGTTATCTGAGGTTTAATTTAAAGAGGGCATAAACCGAAGTACGCAGCTGAAGGGACGTAATGAATCGAAAGATGCGTTTGTGTGAATGTATACATATATATGTGCGCGCGTGCTTGCATGTGCCCAAAGACGATGTAGCCCAGATAATCTAATAAAGCAGATAAATGTCAGGAATGGACAGAACACAGAGAGGAAGAGTGCTGAGCTTTGCGGCTTAAAGCCCAATGTGACAGGCTTCTGGGGTGTTTAAGGTCTCTATCTCACTCCGGTTTCTTTCCTCCCTCACCGTCTCTCATCCAGTGTTCACTCAGTCTAGCTGTCTCTGCTCATTTTTGCAGATTGCAGGCATTTTTTAGTTATAATCTAATTCTGGATGTGAACTTCATGTTTTGAGAAGTTGTCAGAATTTCTAATCACTTCCTAAAAAAGTCAAATTTAAAGAGCTAATGTAAACGTAGCATCAGCAGATCTAATAATAAAAAAGTTGTAACACAGAACTGCAAATAATAAGTTTTTTTATTATTCCTGGTCTGCTAACTTTATTAATAATCTTTCTGTCCATAAAATATCAGAGAACAGTGGAAATACAATTACAAAAATACAATCTACAATTTAACAGAAGCAAATTATAAGTTAACTTGTTGTGGTGTTTATCTCAGTAAACTTATAATTTGTAACTTTGCTGGGATCAGCGGTGATCCACACAACCCTGCAAGGATCAGTTAAGGACTAACAACCTGAATGCAAAACTACACCTGATTAAACTTACCGCTGAAAATTAACCCTAGTAAGGAAGATTCTAATATACACTTGAGGTTTGTCCCATAGTAATGTATATAATAATCAAATTATTATAATTAGAAAATAATGTGTATTCCCTTGATGTAATGTTTTAACAGTATTTACATGTATTTAATGTTAACATGTATTCAATTATTTAAATAATATTTGTAATAAGAAAGGCTGTTGCAATTAAGGGGGAAATATCTGTTGTTATCATCCATTGTTTGAAAAAAATATACACCTGAACTGTTAAGTTGATCAGAGTTGAACCAGGAAGTAGCTCAGTGTTTTTTATAAAACTCTTCTTTGTTCATGTGTCAATGTAAGTCTTTTATGGTAATGTTGAGTGCTATTGATTTTGAATAATCAAATATGTTCAAGTGCACTTTAAGGATAGATTACGTTGAAGCATGGATGGCACTACAGCTGTCAAATTTGAGGATGAGCAAATTGTTGCTTTCTAGAGATGTCTCATCCCGGTTTGATGTGGCTTAAAATTCATGAAGATGTTACTGATACAGAAGTGATGTGTCATGCCAAAAAGAAAAGCACTGTTGTGACACCAAATTCATACTTACTTGGTTATCTTGATGTTCTCTTTGTCTTATCTTGATCACCTCAGTTTTGATTACAGCCTTGCTGAACAGATTCTTATGGTATTGTCAGTTCTGCTAAAAAAATATTATTTATATGGTTTAATGCCCTTCACCTCAGCTAATTGTATGTATGTGAAAAGCCTTCATGTTATTTTCCAGGAAGTAGGGAATTATCATATTTTAAGTCGAAAGACAATACATTTTGGACACTTATTTCAGTTAACCTTTTGGTAAATGTGCCTCCCAACAAGTTTGTCTTATGACTTCACATTGTAGCCTAGCTTGTCCTTTTTTAACTTTAGCTTGGCAGGACACACGTTTGTTTATTTTTGTTTGTTTATTTGCATCACTCTCTGGTTCACACTTGCTCCAGTTTCTCCCACTTTTCCTTCACACCGCAGACACTTGTCCTGCTCTCCACTCTTACCGAGTTACCGCCCCAACATATACACACAGCACATACACACACACACACACAAACATTAACACCGGCAGCCTATAGGGGACCTTAACTCCCTGTTTGTTTGTTTGAACATCCACAGCAAATAGTTGGTGTTGCTATGTGCATACTAGAAGCGTCACCCTATATCGAATGTATGAGTTGGCTTTCTCAGAACGTTTTATTGGTCAAATGATTTTGTGTGAGGTGTGTTGATGTGTATGATTGTCCCATCAGCTGCTTCTCTACATACCGTTCTCCGAATGCCATTCCCCAGTGCACCCTCAGTATTATCAAGTGGACAACACACACACACACACACACACACGCGCGCGCACGTACACACACAGATACATGCATGCGCACAGGAACAAACACACATCCATATATTAGCCCCCTTTGGACCCCGACATTATGTATACACCACACACATGCACACAAACACACACACACGCACATACTGGCATTCTGCTCATTCCTCTTCACTTTCTCAGGCTCTCTGTGTCAAACAGGTGGACCTCTGTCTTCTCTTTCTGTCTGTCTCTGTGGCTCTTGTGACTCTGTCTTTTTCCTCTTCCTTTCTTTTTATATCCGTCACCATTTGTCTCTTACACACACGTGCCCTGCAAAACATGTGTGCCCACACACATGCAGGCAACTCGTACAATAAGAATTTTTGCATTGTCATAATGATGTAGGCAGAAGCTGCTCTTGGCCATTGCAAACATGTTTGAAGGATGTTGTCCATGTAAGTATTAGCATTCACAAGGAAAAAAAACTAGCTTGAACCATTGCATGCATTTATCTCGCCTATTTATAGTCAGTGTGGCTATTCGGTTGCATGAATGATTTAGCTTCTCTGGTAAGATGGTCTTGTGCAGGATAGGCTCAGTATAGCTTTCTGCCGCGGTGCAGAGTAACATTTGGCATTTTGATTAACCTCTCAAGACCCAGGAAACTGTGCACTTCAGTGACCAGGCTGCTGTACCTACAGTATGTCCACATGAGTAACTCCTCCCTGCCCATGTTGTAAGACCCCTCCTCCTTTCACAGACTCTCATCAAACTGTCAACTGGCCATAATTAAGTTTTGACTCATTTGAGAGCACCATGCAAATGGATCTTGTTGGCCTTGAGTGCACACCGAGACTTACATTTGTTTCTGTTTTGTTAACACTTTGCTAAACCTACCTTGATAACTTTTATTGGAAGAGTTTCAAAATTCTCATTAGGTTTGGTATTTTTTCTTAATAATTTACAGTTTTTATCACATGTTCTAGGTGTTAAAAACAGGCTCTAGTGTTTTTTGACTGAACTCCATGATGAGCTCAGAGTGCTGTTTGCTGTCATGAGGGGGTGCTTTTATCATATGTATCTGCAATGGGGGCTGAGCAGCATGTGTTGAAATGTGTAATCAATACTATTGAGTCCAGAAACTTAAGCCTGCGATGGCTGTGACTCCTTCCCAGTTAAGGAGGTAAATGTTTTCTTGGTATCCACAGGAGTGGCCCATGTGCCACACTATCTGAATAAATCTGAAACCTGACAGGAGGCAGGCAGAGCCCTACTAATTATTTGAGAACACATGGCAGGCAATGCTGGTGTCATTTATTGGTAAATAGCTTGGCTGGGCTTGGTGATGTTGTTCCCATGTCAGTGTTTTAAAGTTATCTCTCAAAAAAT
>JAQNCA010000025.1:2914132-2927060 GCA_029783725.1 Acanthurus tractus | reverse complement strand
CTCCAAGAATGGAGAGTTCATGTTTATGAGGTAACTAATAGGTTACCGACATTGATGCTTAATTCACTGATTCTGGTTCTGGTACAATTCTGTTTTTTTAGCTAAGTGGTGTTGAGGTTTTTTTGGTGATTATAACGTGCTGTGATTGTGTTGTGGTTGGTCGATGATTTGTTTATGTGTAAAGAACTAACAGGATACTCCTCCTGGCTGAGCTACAGCCAAACTGTCACACATGTACATAAACTGACGCTATATCTTTGTTTTTGGGTGATCAATTAATCATTTAGTTTATAAAATATCAGAACTCTAAACTTTTTTAGGAACTTGTACCCCACTGACGTATTCAGTTACCATTTTTTCATTCACTCAACTTCAATCAATTCAGTCAAAATCCAAAATCCTGTGTGTCTTAAAAGGGTTTGTCAACAGGAGGAGGACTTGTTTTGTCTTTAAAACTTTTTTTGTGTCCACCAGTTTTTTTTAAGAGAAAGAGAAGGGAAGAGAAGAGAAGAGAAGGATAAATTAAATTTGTTTTTTTGTTCTTAGACGTTGAAAAATGACACAAATGACAACTCATCTGGTCATTTTTGATAGAAAGTAGTTAAAATGAAGAGTGTTTACAGTGAGCACAGAGTATCAAGGACTTTTAAGTTTTTCAAACAAAGATGCTGCGTCCTTCTACTGCTCTGCTTTTCTTGTTCATTAAGACCAGTTAGCTTAACTGTCACTTACGATTCATATTGCAACTCGTGGACCCTGGACAGGATTGCATTGTTTGGCACACCATGCACAACAGTAACAACCTAAATTATGACACTCAGTGATCTAAATTAGCTTGAAATGTGAAATTTCCAAAGGTTTGAACATTAGAACTACAAACAAAATTCAATCAAAAATCTCCAGACAAATATCATAAAACTAAACATACGATGAAGAAACTGTCTGCAAATGAGCGAACGTCCTGTTAAAATATTCTCTCTGTTAGTCATGTTTGGGCAGTCCTTGGTAGTGAGAGCATTTCTGTGCGTTTGTGCTCAGTGTGTGTGGTGGTGTTGAGGGTTCATTTGTGTAATTTTGGTGAGACAGAGCGAAGTGGACTGTGGCTGGACACAGCCTCTGGTGACTTATTACTATTCATTTAGCTGCTGCAGTAAATATTGATTCATCAAGGGATTTTCAATTTGAGCCCCGTGACATCTTGTGAAATATCACCCAGTGTGTAGAAGTGAGGAAAGAGATAGGGAGGGAGGGGGACAGGTCGGGTCCCTAGGGATAGTGGATCACCCCACCACCACTACCCACCCATGCACTCCTTTCTCATGCTTATCTATCTGTTTAACTTCAAAGACCCTCCACTTTTATCAGTTTGAAGCTATTGAGTGGAGCATGAGCTCATATTCTTTGCTCTTAACTACTGAGTGCTGCTCTTCATCTTTAGCCTATCAGACCCACTGATCCCTGTCCTCATATGTCCTCGGCTCTTATCTCCAGCGCCTGCTCATAGCTGTACACATAACTTAAGGCCGTGCATCTAAAAACAAATCCCGCTCTTGTGAGGTGCTCCAGAGGTTCTCAGTGATTCAGCGTTGGGCAGCTTGTTGCATTATAAACGGCTTTGTTATAATGTTAAAGCTCTGACTGTAGAGTACATTAAACTTTTACTGTTAACTAGAACTCAATCTGTTCTTTCAATATGATCTTTCAAGTCTGGTGCCTTTGAGAAATTGAAGTTTTTTTTTGTTTTGTTTTGTCAAGTTTTAGTGAAACAGTGATTTGTGAAGAAATGACAACTCTCTTTTGTCTCAACATGATTTGACTACATCCATGTCATCGTACTGATGAGAATGTTTGAAAGAATGAACTGTTTCTGTGTTGTGCCTTTAATCAGAGGAAAAAACACATTTATCAGTTTTCTTCTGCACATCATCAGTCTGGGCTAAAATATATAAAATAAAATAGAATGATCATATTATTATTGCATGTTTCTGCTAAAGTTACAAATTTGTAATACTGAAGGCTATTTCTGGCAGGACACAGGTTATATTTATTACAGACCTGAGCACAAACATGTCGGAGATTTATAATATTCTTAGACTTTGTTAGACAAACTTCAAACAAACAACAAATGACAAACAAGATCTTCACCAAGACTTATAAAAATAAATCAGGGATGCTGCTTCGTTGTGTTGTTTTGTGATAATTGATAAGACCAGGTTTGGACGCAGGAGCACTTCATGGAGTTTGAACAAAAAAACTCTGTTAATCTTTTTCTTCCTCTACAGATTAAGTTCAGTGGACGGAACAAAAAGAACCCCCAGGGCCCTTACATTTTCTGTTTTGAGATTTACACCAGTCTGTTGTCACGATCTGATAGATTAGGTGAGATAAATTTAGTTGTATAGAATCTTGGCAGTGAAACTACAGTACATAGGGTCCTACGCTAGAACAACACACTTAACAACTTCACTGCCCTTTCAACCAGGTCCCAGACCCACAGTGAGAGAGGCTCTTCCTACCCAGCATGCCGTACTCGTACCTGTTTTCAGCCACAACGAGCGCGGCTGATGATTTAGTGCCGGGCGGCAGTTTGAAGGGGCGGGGGAATCGGCTGCAGTATTTCAACCCCCGCCACCAGAAAATAGATATAATCTCAACATTAACTCCATTAATAGTAGCAGGAGTTGAATTAAGAAAGCCGTAAAGCATGAACACTGGAGGATAAATTACAGCCCAGCCCTCCCTTCATCTCTCTCACACTCTCCCTATATTTCTCTCCGCTGTCCCTTCTTTAATTTTCTAGATCCGTGCATTTGCTGTTCTTTTTTTTGTTTTCCTTCTTTGTATTTAATTAAAAAAACATATATGAGTTTCTTGTCCTACAAATGACTGTTTATCTGGTTAAATTCATCGAATTCTTATCCTGATGTCCCCAGCTTCTTCTCGCAGCTGTCTTCCTCTAACTTTCTTACGACACAATGTTAAAGACCCACACATGTCAGGACCCTTCACCCTTAAATAAGTATACAGTTTTTGAGTATATACATCTACATGCACATACACACACACACACACACACACACACACACAAACACACATACACACTTGGTCCAAGCGCTCATCTCCTTTAGTGCTTCAGTATCGATCAGTACAGGATGTAAGAGACTCGGCAATAAAGTGAAGCAGCGCTCCCCCTTTTCTTCACTTCTCTCCTCTTTTTTTCTGCATTCACTCCCTCATTCATGGCTTTTTATACCCCAATTCATTCATTTACTCATTACTTATCACATTAGTCATCCAACCGTCACCTATGGTTGTGTTTTATGATCCTCTTGTGCTGCTGTACACATTGTATTCTACATAAAGACTCACAGGGTTGCTTCCTCAAGTAATTCTCTACCCTCAAAGAGGATTTTGTTCATTAGTCTGCCCACTTGAAGTTGAATTTGATGTGATTGTGATGCGTAATGACACTGCTTTAGTTTTCCTTTAAGTGCCTCAAGAAGAGCAGCAGTCCTCACTGTTGGAATTAGCCAGATGACTGTTTTTGCTGTGCTCTGTTTCAAGGGTAACTGTTTCCCAATATGAGCTTACTAATGCTTGGGTTGCAGACAAATAGACAAGGGCAGCATTATTCTGAGCAGTCACGCGACCCTCCAAATTCTTCCCTGTCACTAAAACAAAAGTCGGATCATTCATCAACGGTGCTGGTAGTGCTGAATCGTGCTCTCCTTTATCTGCGCATCGCATGGTCAGAGCAGTGCACGCGCACACACACACACACACACACACACACACCAGCCAACACAGAGTGACCGCTTGCAGACTGGTCACTGGGGAGTTTCTGCGTGCCCTTGCCCCCTCCTTCATCTCTTCCTTTTTCTCGAATTTTTTTACCTCTGTTTTTGGGGAGTTAATGTTCTTTTACTGTGACCTCCGGACATTTCCTTTATCTTTTACAACACAACTAAGTGAATTTAAAGTACATCAACTTCGAGGCTAAAATAATGAGTTGATAAATCAGTTAGCGTGTTGAATACCAAACATCCTATACTTTCATCTTCTAGCGTGTAAATATGATATTATATTGTCTTTTTGTATCATAGGAATTTAAATATATTTGGGTATTTGACTTGTAGTTGGATAAAATCAGATATGAATGCATCACTTTGGGTTGATTTTGTTGTTGTCATAAGGCAGTGCTTCTCAAATAGTGGGACATGCCCTCCTTATACGGGGGGGGCATGTGATTACCGTTTGCTTTTTCATTGCTGTATCAGAATAAAGTATAACTGCATGTTTTCCTCAATGTTGATAAGGATAAATGTTATGCAGAGGTGTACTTGTAACAATTTTATAGACAAACGATACTATTTATATTCGTGGCAGAGGGTAGGGGGCGCCAAATTTTTTCTCCTTCCTAGGGGGTGCTTAACAGAAAATAATTGAGAAGCACCGCCATTCGGTTATATTTTTCTTTTCAATGTTACCTTTTTGTCCTGCTAAAAATAGAATAAAAGTAAAGGATTAAGATGCATAAAACATATTTGGACAATGTTGCTTGTTGCTCTTAAACTGTCCAGACTCTGAGGTTAAAGTAATGATTTTAAGCTCTTATTTTTAGATGTTATGCACTGTTGTATTAAAGGGTCAGTGAATCTTAACTGTGCCCCTTATCTTAGATCTGTTGGGCTTTGACCTCACTGGTGTTGTTATTTTTTAAATTCTTTGAATTAGAGAGCCAAATCAGTAGAGTTTTTTTAGTTTTTTACATCCTGTACACTGTTTGCTTTTTGTTCTTCCTGCTTCCGCTCCTCGGTCATTGCAGGCAGATTACCTCATTGCAAAGATAATCTGCCCCTGTAGATGCTGTTCTCATTAGGCCTCAGGGTGAATATCATTCACATGGCTGTATGTGCAGTTGCACGTGTCTGAATATCTGCACAAATAAGGGTTCCAGCACTCTTTGATTAAAGAAGAAAAGACACAGATATGTTTATGGTTGGCTCAAATCTGTGCATGTTTCTACATATTTACTGTTCTCTGACACCAATGCTGAATCTATTTTAAGGTCAACATAAAATTTGGAAATATGAACACCCTTTCCTAACACCTATCCCCTAAAAGGAAAAATAATGCCTGTCCATGATTAGATTATTATTTGCATCCTTACTTTGTTGTCAAGAAAACAGGAGAAATTAAAAAAACAATTACTTGTTCATTAACTGACGATAAAGCTCTCTTCTTGCTGCACATGTCCTCCCATAGCCGTTCTGATTCCATTTACTTTGTCTAAAACTGTGACAAATACGTGAGGTGTTTTGATGGTTCAGTGGTCTATGAAGCATATTGGCTGGTGCATACTTGTCCGTCTGCACACTCCCACACTTGCATGGTTTTTATTTAGAAAATTAGACACAACTGTTTTCTTCTAAGTCTTGTACAATTCCAGTGTTTCATTTTAAATTTTCAAAGGCAAGGCATTGGATTCATCAGTGGTGGGCCATCAGGGCAACTTTAGGGTTTTGTAACCTCGTACTTCAGATGTTTGGTTTGGGTCAATGCACATTGACCTAAATAGTAGAAAAATTAACTGGAGTCTGTGAGGAAGCCTGCTGAAATCTGATTGTTTTATTTGTGTTTTGTGTTTTTGTCATTTTGCTTGCTTGGTGGTCATATGAGTAAATGTGACTGGTTGGTGTGAGTTTGTTCTTGTCACGGTCAATGGCAATGAATAGCCTATAATAGCCTATAATTCTAGTATCATTGTAAGGTCATCAGAAGGCCTTTGAATTGCAGAAGGATCGCACTGAAGACCTAATAGTAAAATACACATCCCATCACTAGGATTAATCAGTCAGCTTTTTTGAAGTGCAAGGCTACAAAAAAACACTAGATTTACCTGTTAGACAAGATTAGCATTCATTAGTTTCACAATGTGGAAAATCACAGCATTACAGAAGCAAAGTCCATGGCAAAAATGGAAAGAATCTTATTATCAGCTTATTACATATAAATTTGTCTTTGTGTATATCTATATTATATACTACAGAAATTTCAGGAACTGTATTTTTGATCCACTTCAGTGCAAGTACACCTCAGACTGGAACATATTGAACACGGATGTGAGCCTTTGAGGTTGGAAGACAATCATGCAAACCCAGTGAGAAAACATCCTAACAGACTGGGTCTTACACCCACAGTCACCCCCTGTTTGCATCCCCGTGTCAGGGTTAACTGCTGTCTGTGTTAACCGTTCATGTCATATCCCCATTAACCTCCATTGTGGCTCCCTAGGCCGCCTGGTCCTTGTTTAAGCCTCCCTGGGTGGCAGTCAACGCTCCAACATTAGCCTCCATTACAGCTCCCCTGGCTGCAGTTGCCCTGTGTAGGGCAGCGACTGATCTTGTATCGGTGATACTGAGTGTCTGTGCAGCTGAGTTATGGCGCGCAGTCAGGTAGACCATGTACATGAGCGCAGCTTATGGCCGGTATTTGCTCCGTTTTTTTCTTATTTGCAGCAGTGCAGAAGCTCTGTGCACAGCTGCAGCGTGTTAAGCATCCATGTCAGTTGTTTTGTGTGCCGCATGCATTCGGGGTAACCCTCTCTTTTCTCTGTAATGGGAGGCATGAACTCTCGCTCTAAACCCATTTCCAACCCATCTGAAATACGGCAGCAAATTACCTCCAGCGGCACCCTGTACACCAGCCCCAATCCGCCCCAAATAGAAGTGACAGGACAGCGCAATTTATCGCCATAACCCCTGCACCACCTCACCACCGCCCAGCATCCCCATACACACTGCAGGCTCGCAGGTACATCAGCCACGCGCACACACGAGTCTCCTGAGTGACTTCTGAATGGTGGGCATGTGTGGTTAGAGGCCCGTGATTGTGTGCACTGTACATACTGTAACCGGAGTGTGTTGTGATACCCTGTGTGTGTGGGTGTGTGTTTGTGTGTGTGTGTGTGGTCTCTATGCTTCGGTGTAGGGGCCAACCTCACTGCCCTGGCCCCCTGCCCTGCCTATTATCTCATTGATTTCCTCCTCTCCTCTTTTCAATTCTCTCCATTTCCACACTGCCGTCCTTTCCATTAGAGGAGCAATTTAACAGAGTGCTGTGACATGGGAGGGAGGGAGGAGGGGAGACTTGAGGATGGGAAACATAAAGTGAGGAGGGGAGATATAGTGGAGGAGCTTAAAAGAAGATAGGCAAAAGAGGGGTGGAACAGAGGAAGGGATGAGCAGATAATAACATTCCAGCTCAGACAATGACTCATAATTTCACACATTATATAAATTGAGCTCATAAAATTAATAATTATGAAATTATCAAGTTTAAATAAAATGGAATCCATCTTAAAGGAATATGTGTAAAACTTTAAGTTCATTTCAATGTCTTCCGAAGATATTTTTTTAATTCTTGTGTCATCTGTTTGTGTCTGTTTTTCTTTTCTTGTCGCTCTTCTTTTCAGGACTTTCCTTCAGAGCCGTCTGCGAGCTCCGCACGACAGACACCCGGCATCCACCCAGCGCTGGAGAGGAAGCAGCATGTGCTGGATCGGAGGTTCCTTGTACCGTGTGTCAGCCAATAAGCTGTCCCGTACCGTGGCATCCAGCATGTCAATCAACCGCACAGGTAGAGCCACTGTAATGTAACCCTGACAACAGACTCTGTAGATTATGTGCAGTTCGACGGTTGACTTTTAGATTTTCCCTCTCGTTCTTTCATCTTACATTACATCTAGGTCTTACCAGATTAAAGACAGTTATCACAAAACTGACTTAAACTGTAAGGATATTTATTAGTAATCAGAACAAAGATGCCCTAGATGTCATGCATTTCTCTAAAAAATGGAGAAAAACCAAGTTATATTATGATATAATAATAGTATTATGTAATAGACCACTGCTGGTTGTGACCACAGTGTGAGAGGGTTTTTTTTAAATCATTATTTAAAATAATGATTATAAAAGTTCAAATTATGGTTTTCATTTTTTTTTTTTCAAGATTTTTTCAAACCAAATAAAATGCAGCTGTCAAGTTGGATTGATTTTGATATTTAGCTTTCTGGGCAACATTGAAGCTGCAGAATCACTTCAGAAAAAATCACCACTTTCTTGTTGTCAGAGACAATCTAAAAATGCTCTTTTGACACCAACAGAAATTAATAACCTTTATTTTATTTATCAAAAAACAGAGCTTTTAAAATGTTTTCTACACACAGGCAGCTTAGTTGTATCAAATTCCCAAAATTGAAATCTTAAACATAGGATCTGTCTGATCACAGAAGAAGAATCTAGCCAGACATGAATACTAGAATCTGAAACTTAATCCTGTTCAGTGGTCTGTGCCATGGACACATTTCAGTCGGTACAAATAATGTGCTGAAGTTTGCCTTATTGAGAACATAGATTGCAAGTACAGAGCAGTGACTCTTTCTGCACCCCGGGGTGATAAAGAAGTGTTTATTCATGTTTGTGGCTGCAGCTCCGTCCACATGCACTCTAATAGACTTACAGGAGCTGGCTGGATTTGCCATCTGAAATAATAAAGTCGTCATCTGTCAGAGTAGCGAGGGGGAGGGTCTGGATAACTTGGCGGTGCAGATTAAAGCCTGGATCTGCCTCTACCTCCTCCTCGCTTATACGCATTCTGTAACAACTGGACCTGCAGGTGAAATTGGAGAGCTCCATTTTGTTAAACTCGTGACCAGCATCACAACACAAACATTCCTGCTTCTTCCAGAAACAGTTTGAAAAAAAAAAAAAATCCCCTACCACCACCACCACCACCAGTGGCCTATCATTCTATTCTGCTTCAACCATCCCGGAGCAAACACTTAGCGGGAGTCTTAACAGTCAAAAAAGTTCCCAAATTAGAGGTCTGAATTAGATCAAGAGCCACCTGTAACCTCAACCTCCTCTCCTCCTTCCCTCCTCTTCTCCTCCCTTCATGGCCCCTAATAACCTCACACCCTTAAACACACACACACATGCATGCACCTTCCCTCTAGCATTTCTGGAGCGCATTGAGTACATAGTTCTCAGCAGAGCTGGATGTCACGTTAGACTCCGGCACCAATGTGTCAAACCACCACAGTATAAATAATAATCAGGCATGTATCAGGTTGTTATTGCATCTGACTACACAAACTCACACTCAGACAGCTTTAGATTATCCACATGTTGCACGAATAATCACAATTGTGTTTTTTAAGGTGATTTTGTAGAAAAGTAAAAAGCACCATCTGGATATTGGGCACTAATACACTGAAATAAGATGAATCAATCAAAATAAAGTCTTTCAAGCCTCCTGTCCAATATTTGTGCAGTCATCGTCATCCAAAGTGAAGTGATTGCAATTTTGAAGTAATATTTTACAGCATTTATCAGTGAGAAGTAATCCATTGTAGGACTTGAACAAATTGCCACTAGACTTTGTGTTTTTTTGACAAATTCGATGGACTGTGACACATTTAATGGTGAAAAACTCTTGAAGCTGCAGATCAGTGTTAGTTAAACTTTGAATGCTTGATTTTTGTTAAAATACTTTCTCTGCACTGACTTTATAATTTAGTCTGCACTGACACCTTTGCTGTCCTCAATCGCAACTGTCAAAAACACACGATCATCACTTCCAAGCGGCCTAATAAATGCTTCAGTAACTCTTGCCAACAGTCATGTGATACAGCAAACACCAGCAAGCACATTATGGTGAGCCAGCAACACTCCAATACCATAGTCAATTTACACTGAAATTTATTTACTATTTTTTAATTTGTATGTTCAACCAAAGTAATGACAATTTTTAATTTTTAATGTGAGTAAATGTACATTAAAAAAATAAAAAAACCAATTTGAAACATGTGAGTTTCATTAAATCTTGCACCTGTAGTTTCAGTAGATGGACTTAAATGAGTGATAACTCCTCGTAGGTAGCAGGGATTGCAGAGACTGTTTATTATATCAGACTGAAAACTGAACACAGGGTTATTTTAAACTACATTTAAGTTGCTTATGTGTCCCTTTTATCACCTCTTAGGAAGGTCATTCAGTACTGCCCAGGTCTCATTCACGACTCCGGCTTTCAATCGACCCTCCAGTACTCGTCATTTAGCCAGGTAAGCTCTTTCCACAGCCAGCCTCATCTCATCCTGCCTGCTGTCTTCATGCGACAGCTCCACCATGAAATCAAACCCAGCCAAGACTTACATTTGAATCTCCTGTCTTTACCCCCTAATATTAACTGCCTTTCATCACTGTAAACTGAGGGCTGTAAAAGCCGATGTAACCTTTTAAAATTACAATTAGCACATGGTGGATACTTTTACCTGCAGCTCATCACAGCCTGAGAGTTGTGACTCTTATGGTATATAATCTATCCTCTGCAGTTTCCTCAAGCTGCTTTTTATTGACTTTTGGTTTCCTGTTGTTTTGTCGTTGCCTCCTGAAACAAAGTCGTGCAGTCCAGCGGAGCCTTGCCATAATCAGGAACGCCCGACAGAAGAAGCAGCTCAAGCAGTACTGCATGTACTACAACCGTTTCGGCAAGTGTAACCGTGGCAACAGCTGTCCTTACATCCATGACCCAGACAAGGTGGCCGTCTGCACCAGGTAACCAACAAAAGGACACCTGAGTTTGTCATGCACGGAGTTTAAGGGCTGGTACTTTTGCAAAGAGTGTACTCTGCACCTACTGTGCCTTGTTGCCTCACATCAGATATTGTAGCACAGGTTCGGGAAGTAAACATCACTTTTGTGTATCTTTTTAAGCTCAGTGTAACTTGCAAGTGGAGCATTTTGAGGCTTGAAAGGACAACATAGACCTTAAACTGCAAAGTCCTCTGGTTTGGGTTTTTTTGTTGCATGTTATTTTCCATCTTTCTCTCCCCTAATCATCCAAGCCTGTGCTGAAGTGAGATTTCTGGTGAGCGTAAGGTTGAAAAAAACAACCCTCTAGTGTCAAATTCTGCACATATATCATTCTGCACGGTAAAGGTTAAACATCACAGTGAAATAATACTTAGCAAAGCAAATTTTTGAGTCGGAGATAGGCTTAAAGGAGAGGAGAGAAAGGAGAGACCACAGAACATTTGATCATTAAGCCTAACGTTCTGTGCTGTAGGTGTTGTGTCAAAGTGAACAGATTATGATTCCACTGTGAATTCAGCCTCTTCCTGGGGTCTATTCAGCTGTGACACAGAATTTTGTTTCCAATTGTACCAGCAATTTGTCTGAATTTGTTATATTAATGCCTCCTGGCGATAGTGGTGTTTAAAGTCAGTCACTATTCAAATCTGAGAAAAAACGATGCCAGTTTTTAGGACATAAATCTGCAGTAAGACTATATGTGAAGCTCCTATGTTTCTTTGTGGAAGTATACTGAAGATATCATCAAAGGCAGGTCACAATGGGGAGGAACACTCAAAAAACAGCAGCTTCTTCCACTTAACAGCCCTATTAGCTTCTTTGTTTTCAGATTTGTTTCTGTTGTTTATGTGCAGGTTTCTGCGAGGGACGTGTAAGCAGGCAGATGGAACCTGCCCATTTTCCCATAAGGTGGCTAAGGAGAAGGTAAGAGACCCACATGCGCCCGCACACGGCCTAAATGCTGGACAACATGGTGTTTGGTGGGTTTTAATTGCAAAGGGTTGCTAGGCTTGGGTACAGTGTGTACCTATAAGATGACACAGTATTGGGTACAGTCATCTTGGATCGCGTTTGCCCTCTTGGCACGGCTCCTGTTTCCATGACAGAAGAAGAAGCGAGCAAGACTTGACCTCAGTGGGTAAATGAGCAGCCTTATGGTTAGAATTTGTGACTGATGATCACCTGTTTTTATCTACAGATGACAAGATGAATCTGGGTTTGTATTGCTTTCTTGTCCCTTTGAATCTCTCTTCTTGTGAATTTGTGTTAGTGCATGAGTGTTCCTTGCTAGGATGTGTCCATTTTTAGTCTTGGTCTAAAGCCAAAACAAAAATCAAGTCATGAAATTATATTTCTGGCATTAATAACTGCTCATTGTCTTACTTTCAGTGCTAGGATGTTGGATACTGAAATTATTCAAATTAATCAGGTTAGCTTAGTAACTTTGCTAACTTATAGTTTTAGTTTTTAATTATTTTTTCTTTTATTTTTTTTTTAAAAAAGCAACTGTCAATAATAAATAACAACTAAAAAGTTAAACCAACCAATCACTCAACAGCCAAATACCTTTAACTGGTTTCACTCTAAGAAAACAGGACAAATATTTTGCAAATAAGCCAAATTAAAAGAGGAATTATGTACTGCAGTGTATAATGCAAAGCAGAAAGAGAACATGTGGTTATCAGTACCCGTCCCTTCTAGGATGAGCATTGCAGAAATTCAGCAGTAGCCATAAATGCTGTGCTGCATGAGGTTGGACAACTGTTGTACAGTTCTCTATGTATGCGTCATCTGCCCCCATTAAAGAAACATTTAAAAAATTACATTAAATAAGTTGTGTTAATTTTTCTTGATGTAGCTTTCAGTTTGTTGTCACTCACTCTTCAAGCAAAGTGACCCTGAAAGTTGTTTTTCAACAAACTAGGTGTCCGGATTCATTGCTATCAGGACATGTTATTCTGGATTTGTTCTTTCAACTTATTTCACATCATGTCACCTGGAAGCAGTGTCCATATTTGGTCCAAACCTCCAGCTGACCAATAAGGATGTGTGTGTGTGTGTGTGTGTGTGTGTGTTTGTAAGCACTCTTGCCCGTCTAAGGGAAAGTGCAGCCACTTAAAAAGGGAAAGCATTTTCCCTTTTTTTTCCTCTTGAGACAAACAACCGTACAACAGGTGCCCTGCCTCACCCTCCAAACACACACACACACACACACACAATGCCCTGCACCTGTGTTGGTCATCACACTGCTGCTTGTAAGTGCTGAGAGCCCAGCT
>JAQNCA010000025.1:2819712-2832154 GCA_029783725.1 Acanthurus tractus | reverse complement strand
CACTTCAGATAAGAGATATCGAGTGTGTGTGTGTGTGTGTGTGTGTGTGTGTGTGTGTGTGTGTGTGTGTGTGTGTGTGTGTGTGTGTGAAAGTGCTTTTCATTAAGAGAGAGGGCTTTTTAAAAGAGAGTGAGGATGTTTTGGACAGTAAGAGTATTTTATCCAGCCCTCCTTTTTTTCAAAAGATTGTTTAAGGGGTTTAAATTATTTTAAGGGATAAAAATTTACTTACATTAGATTTGTCCTCAGAATGGAGAGCTATTCCAACCATATTACCTACAATGCAATGCAACAGCAGGTGGAGGTTTTGGCAGTGTTAGTTGTTTGTAATGCAGTTGTAAGCTGACAGCCTTTAGTGGAGACGGACAGTTAGTGACAGAGGTCCACATGGAACTTCTCTCCAGATTTGTTCAACTTTCTCTCTTTTTCAAACCGAACTGACTCCACCAGCATCACCGGGAGCAGTTTATCAGAGTTGGCACAGCTGCCTCTCGGGCCACAAAAGGTTTCATAAACTTTTTTTTCCTAATATGCACTAGTAACCCCCAAGACCTGTAAATAGACTTTGATCTAAAAATAGGTGGAGTTTCCCTTTAAGATCAGAGTTACGTTCAGGTAAAGGTAAGGTAACGAGCTATAAGGCGTGCATTATCTCTAAAGGGCTCTCGTGGGGCTCTCTATGTATCTCTATTAGAGATACAGCCCAAAAATCAGTGTGTGCAATGATGTAAAGGTGTGTTTGCGCGCGCGTGTGTGTGTGCGCACTGGGAGGCTTACCTAAGCCTTCACAAACAGGGTCCCCCCCCCCCGTCTTGCAGGCTTTGGGGGTGGGAGGAAGGATTGGAGGTGCTCTTTAGAAGAGTGGAGAGATAAACGGGAGAAGTGAGGGGGATGAAAGGGATGTTTTCCTCCAGACATGGAGGGGAAATCTGCTCAAATCTTCCCTTGTTGGAGGAGAGGGGAAAGGGATCAATACAGTGGCTCTCCTCTCCGGCTGAGCCTCCTCTTCAGCACAGTTGGAAAAACTCTTCAGCTCCGCATGCCACAAATTTTTCTCTCCTCATCTTATTTGCCTTCTGTTTGTCTTCTTTTAACTTTTGTTCTTTTTTCCTTGTTACCTCGATCATTCCAGTGCAATTTTATAGCCAACAGCCTCGATGGGGGGCTTGTGACAATAGAACCAACCAAACAGAGAGAGTATGAAAAAAGCACACTAAAAATACAGCATTTAATTCTCAGAGGTTTTATTATTATGCCGGTTTCTCTCTGCTTTCTGCTCCTCCTGAGTCCCAGAGGAGCAAGAAAGAGCAAAGGCTGGTAGAGGAGGAGAGAGAAGGGGGCGACATGTAACACTATCATGTTAAAAAAGGGGGTACAGGTCTGAGAGGTGGTAGGGGAAGGTGCGATTAGGGCCACAAGGGAGCCCCGGGGCCAAGGGTATCAACTAGCTGTCATGAATTAATCAATCTCCCACAGCTCACTCAAGTGAAATCATTAGCAGGTACAGCTCCTGCATAATTAATCAAAAAAGGTGAGACAGAGTTATGCTCCAAAATAAACTCCACAGATGGAGATGATTGACAAGACAGACACTGCTGCTTTCCTTTCTGTTTCATCACACACAGACGGCTTCTTGATCTTTGGAATATCAAATATTTGGATTTGTGCGAGTCCTGCGTGGTCAGGCGAGGAAGTTTACCAGGAGTTTTGAGACAGAGAGAACGTGAAAATATTCATATTACAATCACGTCACTGCAAACATATGCAAGCGAACCTGTTTATTTTACAGCCATTTAATAACACTGATTATATTGGCATTTTTAATCTGTGTCTGACATTTCTTCAACTTAGACAGTCAAAGTATAAAATGATCACAGCTGATCTGCTAGGTTTGCATGTGTTATACAAATAATATTGAATTTTTTACAAACTTATATCAGTATGCCTCACTGTAATTACAGAACTCCTCTAATTGGCATTACTAATGTAACATTAAAGTTCAACAGGTGTGCAAATATAACACATTTGCTCGGCTGATATAAGCTGAATTGATAAGTTAAAGGGCATTTTTAGCTGATTTTAAGCCAAAACTCCTGGTTAGGAGCAGGTTAGATCTGCAGGATAAATTACCATGTTAATCTCGACAGATTAAAGGAGAGACACTTTCGTTACCAAATAAAAACCTCAGTTAACTCATAAATCTTGCTTTGTAGTGCAGTCTCCTGGAGAGGGGGGATCCACAAAAGCAGGTTAAGTGTTGTTGGTTTGTTTTTTCAGGTAGAGGTTACTTGAACTCAATGTCAGTCAATGTACTGTAGGAACTGATTCTGTGAAGGTAACTAGCTTGTGCTTGTTAATAGGATTTCTTCAACCAAACTTAAGAGTTTCTGTCTCCATTTTTTTTATCAGATCCAGATACACTCATTTTATTTAGAGTTTAGCTGAATATCTGAATCAAAATCCCAGCAGGATGCCATGTAAATACAGTATTGAATTCCTACCACCAATGATGTGGCTGCACTGATGGAATATTATTCTGTATCTGAGATTATGGGCCCTATCTTACACTTGATGCAAAGTGGTGCACAGCAGAGCACAAGTGTCACTGCTAGTTTCAGACTGACGCAGTTGTTATTTTCCTGCCCTGCGTCTGTGTTGTGTAAATAGCAAATGTACTTGCCTTTTAACAAACCTATGGACTTACAGGAGCTACTGGAACAGATAAATACTAGAAAATGAGAATGCAAAGCTACTGATGTGAAGCTCCCTCTGACTTTACCACCACATTCATATATCACTGTATTGAAGATGGTAATTAAAACTACAAATTTGAGACCATTTGTCACAAAAAACTGCAAAAAAAAACTACAGAAAAACACTCAACTGCTGGGAAAAAAAAGAATTTATTTGACATCTCAGATCACTGCCATGGCCAAACTTTTTCCCTGCCTGCCTTTTTTCGCTGACCACTGAGGATAGATTAATGAGGGTGTGATCTTAGAAATCTTAATTAATTTGCGCAGAAGGGAGGGGTCTGTGGGTGTGGAACGTGGGTGTGGGGGGGACGTGGTTTTATCGAGATCGGAGGGGGGGGGGCAGTGAGTTCTGTAGAAGATGAATAGGTCCTGGAGCCTGAGCTGCTGGCAGGCCAGCTGTGCCTGCTCTTAATATATAGCATGTGCTGCCACATAGTCAATGCGCTTTTAATTCACCTCTTACTACACACATGGACATTAGCAGTCCCTTATGCATGTGCGCTCACACACACACACACACACACACACACACACACACAGGGTGTTTATTACCCCTTTCACTAATGGAAATCTAATCATTACTCCACCTGCTTGTTCTCACACACACACACACACACATACACACTCATATACACAGCTATGTAGTTTATTTATCATTGATATCCCCTGGTGTATGAATACAGGGCCGCAGGGGGGGGTGTTTCTATGCTTATGAAGCCTCAGAGCAAAGCCAGACTAATTCTATTAACTAACCCAGCAGAGAAGCTCATGATTCTGACCCCGCCATGTTTATGACCCGCAGATCAATCGCCCTCCTCGCTCGGATTTTCTCGGATTTTCTCCTCCGTTCTCTCCTCCCACACTGCATCGCTCTCCCTCAGTATGTTTTGGTGTGGCTAAATCATCTCTGCAGCCCACTGTCTAATTACCATCATCGTTAAGATACTGTATATGATTGAGCCCTGGCCGTAAAAACAAATCAGTAAAATGGAGAGGAGCAAATAAACATGAGCTTTACTGCTCCGGCCTGGTGATGCTGATATGAGACAGCAGTTATGGCCATTTGGTGTCTATTCCTCTGACATTTTCATTTCATATTTAATTGACCGCTGGTAATTATGGCACTTATGGTTTTATTTTGCATTTATCTAATGGTTCTCTGGTGGCGTTGTGGTGACACTTTTTATTTTATTTGGTGCTTAATCAAGCTGAATTTACTGTCACTTGGCCTCCTCCTATTCTGTACAGAATACTTGCTGAGTTAAGGTTACAAGACCGGATGACTGTTTCCAGTAGAGTGTGTATGTGGCTGTGTGATGACACAGTTGAAGGCTGGCTATTTCACATACTGTAAATAAAGGCAAAAGTGGCAAAAGGAGCAAATATAGCTAAGTGAAATGTGTATTTTTGAATTTCAAATTAAGCTGTCATTGTCGTTGTACTGTAACAGCACCACGGTGTCTGTCTGACATAAAAACCAAGCTGGTGTTTATCAGCTGTACATAATCTCTGCAAAGTTTTATTTTCTGAGAAATCAGCATTACTATTTGATAATGAATCTGTGGTGTTCGGTGTCCAAATCCTGGTGGTGGCTTCATCAGTCCAGGGCTGAATCACACTGCTGCATCAAATATTCATTACCAAATGTGTTCTTTTTTTCTTTCTTTTTTTAGTTTATACTTCTAAAGATCCTAACAGTCAACAGTCAGTCTACTTAGTTAAAATTGTGTGTGTTTCACTTACATTTAAATAACCAGAAGAACTGATGGTAAATCCTGTTGTATGATTCCAGAATGTCACATGACCTTTTTCTAACCGAGCCAACAAACAGTTTTAAAAATTTGTGTGGATGCTTGTTTTTGTTTTAATCAAATTTTCCTTCTTTTTTTCTAATTCTTTTCTTCTAATGTTTCCTTTTTCATTTCTTTACTTTCTTTTGTTCTTTTGTTCTTAAATATAAACTTCATTCCTCTTCTCTTTTCATCTTAAGGCTTCCCCATCACTTGTCTTTCATCCTCATCTTTTTCTCTGTCCATTTAACCAATTTCCTTTCTTTTTTCCTATTTCTTCTTTTTTTCTTTCTTTCATATTCCATTTGCATTATTCCTTCTTCCTTTTAATGTTTTCTTACAAATGAATGGATGATAGATGGATAGACAGACATAAGATGAGCAGATGGATGGATGGACATGCATACATTGACAGACAGGTCACATGGTAATATTCTGCTATTAGGTGTTTGGTTAATCTGACTCCTCCAGTCACCTGTAATGCACCATATGTCCTTAACCCTTTCCAGACGCCGTTAGGTAATAGGCAGGTGTTTCTTCTTTTAGCCCAACGGCTCCTGGCAGCCCTGTCACCATGGAGACAGCCAGTCTCCACAAACTCGAAGTTACCGCGGAGACAGGGCCGGGCAGGCCCAGGACAGCGCTTGTCACAACGGCCCAGCATCCCAAACCGGCGGAGCTCACAGTCAGAGCTCATCGCACGGCGGCGTCTCCGGCAGTCAGCAGCGATCTGCGAGAACAGACAGGTGGAGGAGAAGAAGAGAGAGATGAGAGGAGAGAGAAGAGGACAGGTGAGGGATGCAGGGTGGGGGGGGGGGTGAAGGAGACGGAGGGCCTCTTGTTTACTGAAAGAAGTCATTAAAATATTTTCTCTTTGTCTTTTTTATTGGCATTTTGTTATGATAGACATCATAACAAAAACAGCGTTCAGTGTTTCTCATCCAGCTCAGTTGTTTGGAAAAGGGATAGTATCTATTGTGCCTGATGCTGTGATCACATTAGCCTTCTCACTGCTGTCCTGTCTGGAAAGAAGCACGCAGCGTGACAGCTTCTGCTGTTTTATTAATAACAACTCATGGCTTTAAAGCACACAAGCGTCTTGTCTATAGGATGGGCCATTACCCTTTTGTTACATACCTCTTTCTTCTTTACTCCATCTTTGTGAGAGGAGAGGTAAACAAATTCTTCTGAGTGGAGTCAGTAGAGAAAGGAAGAGGAGAGGATTTTTCTTGAAGACAACCGTTTGGACAAATAAAACTCCTTATTTATCAGATAACAGAAAACAAGGAAACAAATTAGCCTGACAATACAATATATATGTTTTTTTTATTGTCAATAAGCGTCATGAAAAGAATCAAAACCAGCAATGGGATCTTTTAACACTAAATCTTTTCCTGCAAGTCTGGCTCTCGGGCCCCTGCCATTGGCCCCCCACTGAAACAAAAAACAAAAGCATACTTTAATTTTTTAAGAAAAGACTGAGTAATTTTCTTAATTTTCTTTCCTACGATTGAAATTTTTTACAAATGTGGATTCATATTTGCTTATCACTGCCTAACTTTGACAGTTTCTCAGCTGAGTGAGCCTGTGGAGTTGAGTCAGTGTGGTCAAACAGAGCAGAGGAGGATTCACTGGTGATGCCTCTCTGTCATTCTGCACACCAAAGCTATCCTGGAATGATTGAAATTGGCCCTGCATTGGCCAGAAAGGGTGGGAATCCATCTGCATGAGAGGGGAGACAGACTCCTCTTCCTGAGCAAATAAATCATGTGCTTCTCAGTTTTATCAGGTTCCCCGGTTAAGTACGTCTTGTAGCTGGACCGTAGATGTATAAAAAATAATAAAAATAACAGGATACCACCCTTTACTATCCTTGAAAAGTTGCTCACTGGGCAGCAAATACATTTCAGCACAGTTTTCAGTCTCACTGAACTCCCAGTTTTGTGATCCATTTTTCCCCCCATTTTTCATGAGTTGAAGTAAAAGGTCTAAGACTACTTTTGTGCAAACAAAAAAACACTTCTTTCACTCAAGTTCTGTTGCAAATTTGTTAAAATCCTCATTAGTGAGCACTTTTCCTTTGCACAGATAATCCATCCACCTGACAAGTGTGGCATATCAACATGCTGATCAAGCAGGATGATATTAAACAGGTGTGCCATGGGCTTCCCACAAGGAAAGGCCACGCTAAAATGTGCAGCTTTTTCTCTAAAAAAACACGTTGAATGACCACTGAACTACTGTCATTACGTGACTACAAGATCTGTATTGTGTGTGTGTGTTTGTTTGTGTGTGTTGCCTCATCTCCTGCAACACATCTTTGCATGGAGTCTATCAGGATGCTGCCTGTGGCATTTAGAATGTTAGCTAGCTTTTCTTCGATAGCTGTGCAGATTTGCTGGATACTGGCAAGAGCTGGAACCCGCCGTCATCCAAGCATCACAAACACAATGAGGATGGCATTACAGTGTTACTTTGGATATTTTTATGACATTGAAATTGACATTTTTAATTACACTTGTGTTCGTTGTCCATAGTTTAAGCATGCCCATACAATAACCCCACCACCACCAGGGGGCACTCTGTTCCCGACACGGACATTACACACAAGCAGCTTACCCACACGAGGTGGTGAAATAAGTGTGTGAATAATCATGTTGTTTAGTTGGTGTCTGGTTTGTCTCACCTGTCAGGTGGATGTCATTTGATCCCGAAACACAAAATATGACCACAAAATCATTTCACCATCCTGACCTGTCTGAGGCCTTTGGCAGGACAATCCATATGGGATAAGAAATATAAACTACAATTCCCACGTTTAAATAAAGAAACATGATTTAGAAATAATCTAAATTACTTCCTTATGAAAATCATGCCACTTCTGGATTTCAGTGAATGTAATTTTGCTTTTTATGCAACATCAGCTGACTGGTTACAACAGAAAAAAACCCTCGAATATACCCACTTGACACTCATAGTGAGGCAAAGATGAAACATTGAAAAAAGCAACATCAGACCATGAAAACACTGATTTATTAGTAGGACACATTCATTTGTTGGTTTTAGTCTTCAGGTCAGAAAAATACAAAAACATTGACAAGCATATACTTTAACCCAGACCGGCCACCATTCAGGAGGAACTGCTGAAAACATCTGTAAGGGTAAACGGAGTCTGTCAGAACAAACCCACACAAATGAGGTAAAAGGCCTTTTGGATGTCGCCATCACTCTCTGACGGATAAGAGCCTGAATATAATGATATGTACGTCGTTGTGTTGTATATTAAGCCCGGGCTCACCTGTGTTCCCCTCTCTCTGTTCCTGCTATGTGCCTCTAATCAATGGGAGACCCCCCCCCCCACACACACACACACACACACACACACAACTTGTGGGCTTGTGCCCTACATCAGCGCTCCACCGCATGTCTGCAGAACTTGCCATAAACGCCCGGTAAGCACTTTATCAGAAACGCTTGTTCTTTTGGTCTTTTTTTCTGCTTTCTTGTTGTTTTGTTTTTCTCCCTCCCCCTCTCCCTCCCCCTCTCCCTCTCCATCTCCTCCCCTCCCCTCCCTCCCGCCATCCCTAAAAAAAAAAGAAAAAAAAAGAGAGAAAACCTGCATTCTGACACTCATTAAAAGAGAAAAGAGAGGAAAACATCAAGAGATGGAAGCGAGGCTCGCTCTCACGCTCGCCTCTCTCCAACCTGCGGTCACGTACAGCCGTCACGGCGCGGCGCGGCGCGGCGCGCTTGTTATCCAGATCAGACTCCCTCTGTGTTCTACTCACCAGCCATCTCATATAAAGACGATCAATTATGGATCAAATGAGGGCTTCTTTTTAATTCATTGCACTTCTCCCTTCATGCAGTCTGCCCTCTTCTCCTGCACACCACAGTGTGAGGAAGCTCACCAGCAGAGCGTACACCTGGTCACAGGAAGTGTCCGTCTGCACAGACCCTGGATCAGCTACAGATGTTCAGGGTCAGTGATATACTACAACACTGGTGACAAGTGACTAGTGAAAGCCCTGAACTGAAGCGGGTTCAAACAGAATTTCTTTATTCCTACTAGATTTTTTTCCTTTTTCCTTTTGTCTTCCATCCTTTTATCTAACATTTTCTTTTCTTTTCCTTTTCCTTCCTCACATCATATATTTAACTAAATTAAGCAATTGTGTTTTATTTTGTCCTTATTTTCTTCTTGTACAAACACATTTCTTTGTCTTTTTGTCTTTTATTGCCTTTTTATTTGTTTCCTTTTATCATTACTCTTTAAAGTCTTTCATTTGTGGCATTCATTCCTTCCTTCCTCATTTTTTTCTCTCTTCTTTGACCTGGCCTTATAAGTCTTTGTACTTATAGTCCTTACTGATCATCTTCATTCACTGGTTACTCTCTCTTTTCCCCATATCCTTTTATTTCATTTTGTTCTTAATTTTCTTTCTGCTTTCCATAATTTCATCTTTCCTCTTTTTCCTTCCCTTTTCTCTGCAGTAAAATTCATGTTTTTCTATTCTCTTGGCTATTTCCTTATTTTATCCCAACACACTTTTTGTCTTTCTTTCTTTCTATCTTTCTTTCTATCTTTCTTTCTTTCTTTCTTTCCACCACAGCTTCCTTACTATTTTCCTCCTGACATTTTTTGCCAGTTTTCCATCAATCCATACGTCCTATTTTTCCCATTATTTGTCACTGAATTAACTACTTGTTCCCAAACATTTTTATCAGTTTCTCTCTTTCCCCTTTGTTCTGTAAGTGACTTAAAGCATTAAAACTCTTCCGAACTGAACTTTACACTTGTTCACTCGCATTGAATCTAAGACTGTTGGTTCAAAAGAACATTTTTCAGTTGATGAAAGTTTACTTCTGATCAAATAAATGCTCACAACACGCAATTTTTATCTGTAGTAAAAAGTAAAAAACACATTTTTAATACTGTGCGAATAATGTGGGAAAAACTGCATTATGTTACCGTGTGTGTGTGTGTGCGCACATGTGTTTGTGTGTGTGTCACTTATCCCCCTCTCACCTCCAGCTGTTTCAGTCAAACAGAAGATAACACTATAACGTCATACCTCCCCCTTTCCGTCTCCCCCTCCTCCTCCTCCTCTTATCCTCTCCATCACTCTCATTCATAATTTATCCGGAGGCTGATTTTTTGCCGACACAATCTCAGCGTAGCAGTGCAAACACTCTCTCCAGTTTCACTTGGACTGCGTGCTGCGTGGCCACTTCCTCCTGCAACAGGAAGCAGGTGTCGATAAGTACAGGAAGTGAAAACTGGCACCGGCCTCAGGTGAGTCTGTCCTCTTAGGTGTTAGATATCCCTTACCAACTATCCCCCTGACAGACACACACACACATACACACCCACACACGCAAACACACACACCACACAAACACTGCTCATAGATGGATAATATTATACCCTATGTACTCTTATTTAAGAAAGAATTATGAAATTCTCTTTATATTTATTCCAGTCAGAGGATTAAGAAAGCACCAAAAACTACTGATTAAACCAGAAAATGCTTGTGTCATATGGACCTGATTTTCTCATTTCAACTTTTATCTTCTCCTTGACATCAAGTTTTATGTCAGAATGAAATAAGTTGGTGAGTCTTTAAAATTTATCTGGGGAAAACAACAAGGTAATCTTAGTATAACAAGGTCTTTTCTTTATTTTAATTACAACCTAAAACTTCTCGAATACAAGACAGTTTAACTACGATTGTTTCAAAACCAACAAACTAGATCTTGTTCATTTGACTTTTAGTTGATTTGTCATATTTCACTATTGTTCACAAATGTCTTCTATAGAGTTTAACCTATTTTATCATTCACTATTTACAATTTAATTCATCATTGGGATGGTAGGGGATGGTTTTAAATTGAATTTATATATATATACATATATATTCTAAGTGTCTACCTTTAATTTTTTTTTAAATCCTTAAAATGTATTTCAACAATTTCAGTTAAATATGTGAGAATTGCTTTAAAGATACAGTTATTATAGTTACTGTCAGAGAATAATAAGCCTTTACAAAGTACAACACGTGTGACTTGAGTCTGTATTTACAGTGTGTGCATGCAGTGGCAGCAGTGGAGGCCTGTAGTGACACACAGGTGAGAGTGTCCTGGTGTTAAATAACCCTTACCTGTGGACTTCACAGGGCTGCAGAACACAAATCAATTGTTTCCTTTAACAGGTAGGCAGGCAGGGAGCTTCCTTTTAAACCCCAGAGTCACAGGAAAATTATGAAGGAAAATACACAAAAGAAATGTGTTGCGCATCGCTTTTGTCCATTTCCTTCATTTTCTCACTTGGAGTTTTTTTTTTTTTACAGTAACATAAAATATTTAATGATGGTGTCACTGCTTTGTCTCTAAATCACCATCACAGAAACTTTTTGTTTGCTTTCTGGCAATTTTCACATTGCATTAAAATGTAGTGGATTGTTATATTATTGTTTATTTCAATTTAAAGAACTAAAAGGTGGAATACCATCGCACTCAATGACTCGTGGGATTCATTCATTTTTTCTGCTGTAGAATTAACTGCTGCAGACTTCATCTATAGTGTGGAAAACAACAGGCACAGCTACACTGCTATGATCAATGAGCAGAGATCAATACAATTGACACTTTTATATAATGATGTTTGAAACGGACTTATATCTTCATTATCTCATCGTGTGTAATTCAGTCTAGTTGAAAGTCACTTCAGAGCCTTGCATCTGTGTATTTAATCAGTGCCGTTATATCTGCCTGCAGTAGGCATTTACATTCAGCCTCTGGTGAGAGAAGCTGTTTTAATGAGGAAAAGAGAGAATGGTTACAGATATTACAAAAACGGGTTGTGACTTATCACTTTACAAAGTGATGCTGTAATTAAACAAGTGAGCCCCATTTGCCTCCATTTAGTGGTGTCATATAACTGATTTGTAAATGTGCAAATCAGCAGTGTTTCAGACAGCAGCACTCAGTGACCACAGGCAGAGGGACCACTCCAGTCCGACACACACACACACACGTACACAAGCACACACACTTACAAAGCACACTCGTACACACACACACACAAAGCTTCCTTAACTATGCCACACTAGGTTTGAACACATCTGTTCTTCGTTGATGCTCATTTCAATAACACTTAATAAGTCAGACAGCAGTCTGATGTCCAGGATCATGTCTGAAATTTATTTGAGATTATGTTAAAATTTGCTGCTTGAATGTTTCTTTTTTTCTTTAAAAGATTTTTTTTCTTTAAATGCTAATTTGAAGAAAATTTTAGATTTTAAGATAAGTCTATTAAAAAAATCTGTTCTGGTTTATTTAATACTGCCATTAAGAGAAACACAACTGTGACAATGAATTCAAACAGCTAAAAAGAATTTGATAAATGAGTAAGTGATGTAAGAAAACATCCCAAAAAAGATTTTTTTTTAAAAAAGGGAGAAAGGAATTTCCACATCTACCTCATGCTTCATCAAAATGTGTGAAACATTGTGAAGTTTCATATTTTGGAAAAACATTGGCTTTGATTTAATCCCTTCTGAATTAATGACCCTGCTGAGCTAATGAATTGCATTCATGAATAAATGTTTTAGTTAGATAGTTTATTTGTTAGTTAATTAGTTAGTTAGAAAAAAAAGTTAAAGTTAAAAGTAAAAAAGTAAAAGTTTACCTTCTTATTCTTTATAACAAACTTTTTCTTCCAACTAAAAAGTTATTTAATGTTCAGACACACAACAAAACAACTGAAATCTACCCATTACTAGAATCTACATTTAAACAACTTTGAAAATGCCTGTTTAATTTAATTCGTTTTGGTGTCTGTTTTTTTGTTTTGTTCCTTTTCTTTTTTTGTTTTCCATATTTATCTGTTCTGGT
>JAQNCA010000025.1:2743262-2756964 GCA_029783725.1 Acanthurus tractus | reverse complement strand
AATTTCTGTTTTCATGAGTAGGGACTATACTGTTAGCATATCTATATACCATAGGGCCTGTACC
Source organism: Acanthurus tractus (assembly GCA_029783725.1). Classification (NCBI taxonomy): domain Eukaryota; kingdom Metazoa; phylum Chordata; class Actinopteri; order Acanthuriformes; family Acanthuridae; genus Acanthurus; species Acanthurus tractus. The sequence goes on along the minus strand of JAQNCA010000025.1, from coordinate 2,756,900 downwards.
TCATGTGCATGAGTAGTTAGGATCAAATCTCAAGGAGTTGAAGCTCAGCTGATGACCACGGCATAAATATATTTTTTTGTTCCATTGTTTCATTCCATTGTTGTCCAAAAACTGTTACCACGGTGCATCAAATGTGGCTTATATCCATCACGGAAATAGTTTAAAACATGGGCACCGGTCTGACTTTTTATATCTATCTATAACTTTATTTATATATTGCTATATATCTAAACTTATTTGGATACAGTTCATGTGTCAGTGCAAGACAGCAATATGATGTTGACAGTAATCCTCATGACAACAGATAATATGCAATAAGGAAAATTACAATTATTAACAAGCAGTCAACAAAAACATTTTGTCTGTGAATATTTATTAGATGACAGTATTGATGGCATATAGATGGTGAAAATAAAGCTATTTTGTAGGTTCAATTCTGAACCTTTTGCACTTAATGTCTGGGAAATGATCACTGCTGCAGAGTTAAACACCATTTTATTATTTTGCCCTTAAAACAGGTACTCTGCCATCTGTATTAAAGTACTGCTTTACCCTTTTTTTAACCCCAAATGTGCGCGAGTATAAAAATGAAAATTCCAAACTTTGAGATATTTGAGACATCACTAACTTAAAGCATAACAATTATTCCAAATACACTGTTTACAGTGGCTGTGTGTGTATTTATGATCACATCATGCACAGAAAAATAAGCCCCATTAATTGTAGGTGTCACAGACTCATCAGCAGCATTATGTAGCCCTTAACAGTGAGGTAATAAAGGTAAACAAAGGCTTTGACAAAAGCCACACACAAAATATTAAACATTAGAAAAATGAATGAACAATAAACACTTTTTGCTTCAATTTTTTTGTCATGTTTAAACATTAATCCAGAAACATGAAGACCATAGAATCATAAACTCCTTGACAACTGACATCGCTAAGTTTGATTTTTTTTCATAGCAACAATGGCTTTAAAACTTTTTTATTTTACTTAAGTTTTTTTGCAATCAGGTGTAATCAGAGCTCTAACAAGTGGCTTAGCAATGGTTCACATCAAGCTAGTAACATGAAACTACAAAATATTTAACTACATCATCACTGTGTTGAGAACTTTTTTGCCCCATTGTTACATACATTTTCAGTCAACCTGTGTTATTTGAGGTGCTTAATACATTTTTTTAACAATTATTCAAAAAACTTGAAGTGTCTCAAAGCATCAAGGAAAATTAGGAGTTGTTGATGCAGTTGTTTTTATAAAAGTTAAAGTATTAATCTTGCTAGCAGGAATATTACAATAAGCACTGACCAGTGTGTATTGTAGTATATTTAAAGTGATTATATACCGTTTGTGGTTACATTGAAATGTGTGTAACATTAACAGATCAGTATTTTCACAAGGGATCACTTGACAGGGAAAACCAAGTCAATAAGGGGATAAATAACGGGGGAAAAAAAAACTTATTTAGGACTGCTTGTCCCAAAAAGCTGCAGCTGTCTTCATGTCAGCTCTGCAGAAAGGAGTCCGATCAGATACACACATTAGCACATGATGCCTCCAGTGTCCCAGCACACACGCAAAGTGCCTTCTGGCCCAACATTATACAGGTCCTACAGCCCGCCGGCAGGTGATGAAACAGTGGATAGAGCTTTGAGTCATGTAAAGACTTGTGAATCCACTGGAATAAGAAACACAAGCAAATATGTTTCTTTATTTCTCTACGTGAAGGTCTGAAGGTCAAGTTTAAGTCCCAGATAGAGTGTCTGGAGGCTGCTGCTGCAACGTCTCATCTATGGTGACTACTATCTCTTCAAGTCTGTTGGAACTTAGGCAGTTAGTGTGGTTCAGGGATATGAAGCTCATTTCCACCAGCCGAGGCCTCTCGCCCAAATCGCTCATCTCATGCATGTTGTTAGTAATGCAGTTTATATCAGTCTTGGTGCGGTTGGTGACTCGACGAGAGCCCAACACCCAGTCTAAAGAGAGACAAAAGGATAACGGTGCTGTTACTCTGAAAGTCACTGCAGATGGATCATTGATTTTAGATTTGTATTTACATGTTTACTACAAGGCTTTGTGCTTTGCTGTCTTGCCTGCGACTGCTATCTACTAATCGACATGTGTCTAGACCTACCAGTTACCTCGCAGCAAGCCCCTACTCTGTCTCTGATTGGTTCACCTTTAAGGCCATCTGGTGTCAAAGCTAAGCAAACAGCGACGTTTGCTTTGCTTTGCTTCTTGATAAACTGGTCTTAAAGACAAGAGGCTTTTATTTGCCTGTTAGTGAGTGGTGAAATGGTGACATTTTGCTGTGTGTGTAAAAATTTGGGCAGCAGTTTGTCATCCAAGCCAATAACAGGGCAAAGCCAGGATTAAAACATAACAATCAGATTACAACATGAACTGTAGGTCTGTGTGTGTTACACACACAGCAAAGAAACGGACAGCAGAGAGGATGATGCAAGGGCTCCTGCTGAATTCACAAAAAATTCAACAGCGTAGCATCTTCCTGCAGGGTTTTTGCAGGTTATGGGAATGTTCATTTGCACTTTAGAGTGTTGCTGCTGTAAACAATAAGAGTGTTTCAGAAATAATAGCTACGATCATTCTGAGTTGCTGACTACATGAACACAAAAAAACTACAAAAATACTGTTCTTTTATTTTAAGTCTTGCTCCCTGAAAAAACTCTGAAAATTCCTCACATCCAGACAGTCCTTAATTCTGGGTTCTCTGACACTTGAGAGAAGAACTTTAAGGTAAACACCTGAATGCAGAAACATTTATATGAAGAGCTGTGGTGTAACTACTTTTACTTTAACAACGGAATCTTGTAGTTTTACGACCTCTAAGCCTTTACAGCTACAGCTTTGAAGGAGAGGAGATTTAAAGCACAGCCACATACATGCAGAACAATCATGTTTACAGGCCAACAACATGCAAGCTAAGTGCTTAAAACATGCACAGAACAAACTACGTGTGACAAAAAGTCCTGATGGGTTCAGCCTCTGTAATTCCATTAAAGGCAAAACACCATAAAATAGTTTCTGGAGGACATGTCTGCTGCACAGCAGCTCCATCATGTGTGGTGGAGCCTTTTTGAATTGGGACATATCAATCACTGTTTGTCGGATGAGGAGCTGCGATTAAGGCTGAAAGCCATGACGCATGTTATTTTTGTTCTCCTCATTTATATAAGACTTTGACTTTTTTTTTCTTTTCTTTTCTTTTTTTTGTACCAAACAGGCTGCTCTATTCTACTGCTGGAAGCTGCAGCTTACCAGGGAAACTCACAGACAATATCAGAGTTGAAAAACATTTTTGTAAATGATCTCTTTCAGATTTTACACTAAGGTAAAATAATATCTTCCCTGTATATTCATTACAAATAAGACCCAAGTTGTAATAAGCCTAAATACCCTTTAAAAAACTGAATAACATGCTCTCTGTATTCATTCCAATGTTAAATTTCCACTAGATAAAAAGATGTGTTTGGCTTTTTTGATGTTGCAGCATGTCAGAGGAGTGAAGCATCTTGCTGTGACCAGAAACTGACAGTGTTTTTTCAGCCCTCGTCTTCTGAGAAAGAAAGCAGTCGCAAAGAAAACACACACCTTCCACATTTACACCTCGGCAAAATGCCCAGGAGAACAAACACTCTGTCACCTGTGTGGTTGTGTAAATGTGTATGTGTGAGGTTTCACATGAGCATGGGATGGTCAGGTGAGGGGCAGGCAGACAGACAGACAGACAGACAAGCTCTTACTGCTGACCAGTCGGAGGGGGGGGGGTCAGCGAGTCTGTGTGGCAGAGCTAAGTGCTGCAGACGTTGACCCATGTGAGGTTTTTTTTTTTTTTTACCTGGTTCACTGGTTTCAGCGCCATCGCCTTCAGCAACAATTGACCTGCCTCCACCTACGTTCAGTCGATAAGAGAACAGGCATGTTAGTGACTCTGCACCTGGACTCTTACAGTGTTTTATTTGTTGACACAGACAAAGCCAGAAGGCAGAAACACAGGTGGTTTGAATCGACTGGACAGGTGTAATATTTAAGTAAAAAAAGAGAAAATATGAAACCAGTGATCAGTGATGGAGACGCCTCAGAGCAGGGCTCCAGCCTTTATCAGACCTTATTTAAGATCTGATAGCTCTTCATTTGTTTGCATAGCAACAAGTAATGATTGACTAAAATCTACTGAAAACTAGGATTACTGTACTGTGGTTATATGCTTTCACCAACCATTCGAGTTTCAGTTTACAGCCACGGTGGTCCAGACTCATGGAATGTACAGAACACAGTAAATACTTTAAAAAAATTCATTAAGCTAATTAATGAATTAATTAATTTCACAGTGACCTTGAGCTTTAGTCTTTGGCCATCGAAATCAAACAGTTCATCCTTGAATCTAAGGAGATATTTGTGCTTAATTTGAACAAATTCTCTGATATTCTCTTAATGTAAACTAGAATGGACAGCCGGACAGACAGAGGAGCAATCCAACAACACAAAGCTTTTGGCCATGGCTCAGGTCGATGCAAAGGCATAAAATGTGAAAATCTAAAGCTACTTTTTGCAACCCAAATAAAAGAAATCGACAGCAGTCGAATTTCAAACATTTTTCCAAAATCCCAAAAGTCACAAATATTTTATCATAATCCCAGCATCAGTTTTAACACCACAAACTCTTCAGTGTACTGTTGTTTTTTCCAGCACGCCACAAGTTCTTGCAAAGAAGAGAGCTCTTTCTGCCTCACATCACTGCCTCAGAAGGCCTCTTTACTCGGATCCTCAGTTTAATTTATCTGACTGCACAACCAATAAAAATCAAGCAAATCTTCTTTCTTGCTTTCTGACAACCAAGTAATGATGATTTTTAAGTTGAAGACAATTTCACAAGTGCCAGATTGCGAGCGGCTCCTCTTCCGCTCAGCATATGGCACGCGCTGCATAAGTGAGCAGAACTTCTAACTAGCTGTTTAAGTGTTGGTACAGATAAAAATTCTGGCAAATAAAACAGTTTGTGAGAGCGAGAGGAACAGAGGGAAGAAAATGCTCATTTCAGGGAAAGAGGTCATAGCAAACATTACTTATCGAGTATTTGTTTCATTTTAAGGCCAGCTCTTGGCTCTTACTGAATGAATGTTTTTGTAGTTTTCTCTGGCCATGCGCCCAGGCTACGAGAGAAGCTTTCTTTAAAATTACAGAACACAACTGATCAGTACATTATTATTTAAAAGAAAGTTTACTGATTTATGAATTGTGTTTCTTCAAACCATAATGTTCTCACCTTAAGCAATGTTGGCTTTGATATGCAAAAGACATTTTTTGCTGCTGAAATATTACAAGTGAATATTAGAAATATTACAAGTGAAAACCAATTAGAAAATAGATTAGTCTTTTGGCATTTCTCAAAGTTAATATTCAGTCAATAATTATTTCACCTTTTTATAAATCCTTCTTTGAGTATATTGTGTAAATCAAATTTGAAGTTTGAGAGCCTGAGAATCTACAGCTGTCACGTTAGAAATAATCTTGAGACGTTGAGATAACCTACAAAAAAAATACAAATTCACACAATCGTTTTCTATGATCATTTCTCTCTTGCATCATACAAAGGTATGAAACTTTGTCTCTGTACACATAGCTTATAAATCTGGTCCCTACTCAATGAAATACCACAAAGTGCGTTGCCTCTGCAGCTGCTCAGTGAACGTGCCTGTGTCCTCATCTGGCCCCACAGGAAAACAGTCCTGTGAAGAATCATCTATTTGGCTTTAAATCACATCATGTAATGAGCCTTCTATCAGGTCAAGTCAGCATTATGAGAGGATACATGCCCTAAAAATAGGCCCATTGTCTCATTCATTATGCATTGCTCACAGGACACTCTTCAAAAATAGAAAAAAAACGGCAGACCTCTTCTTCATTTCTCACACAGACACTTGCTGATAGTGTAGTTTGTCAGGAAGTCTCCCTCACAAGGTCATCGGCTGATACCAGACTGAAGCCACAGCACAGGACATCTGCATCAAAAAGACTTGGGATCCCATTTTGTTTTGGAGAGGGGATGAAGTGCTCGCCACAGTTTACTGGTTGTAATTTATCCTAACAACTGTCACTGTATACTGTCAGTTCATAATGTAGCCGTCTGTTGCTATTTCCAAGAACCACCAAATCACTTCAGCCAAGACGTTTGTATCTGTGCTGTTAGTTTGAGCTATTATTCTGTTTTAATGAGCTCCAGGAGGGGGTCTAATGAGTACCAGACATCAAAATACAAAAGTAGGAAAAGGTCAAATGCACTTACATTTTACCCCAAGTTACTCCGTGTTTTGAGTACATGTGTATGTTAGATGGCCTAACTGTTCCTTTACTTTTACTACATTTTCTTAACAGTTACTCTAATTTCTTAAATGATCCTTCTGATCCCATGGGAATATATGCGCTCTCGCCATCTTTCTCTCTCTCTCTCTCTCTCTCTCTCTCTCACACACACACACACACACACACACACACACACACACACACCTACATTAGGGGTCACATACCGACAAAGTCATTAACCACGTCTTTGACCAGGTGTCCAACTATGGCATATGCCACCGCCACCACCACCAGCGCTGCCATGACCAGGTAGAGAACCGCTTTGGGCAGCGGGATGGAGTCTCGTGCAGGTGTGCGGTAGTCCGTGTACAGCAGGTCACTCTCTGAGTAAGAGTACTGAAAGACGTGCTCCATGCCCGAGGTATGGTTGGAGTTGAGCGGCGGGTTACTTGCGCTCATGGCGTTGTCCGGCTGCAGAGCTGTCACCATGGTGGTCGTCACATCCTCCGCTTTGTCCATGTTTACCAAGCCTGTAGTTTTATTCATCAGAGGCAATATTTGGGACAGGAAGTAGCTCCAGTCCTTTATGGCACTCGTGTTACATAAAAACATTGTTTCTGACATGTAATCACCGCAGGGAGAACAGAATTTGCAGAGTGACAAAGGCGCAAAAATCCCGCGGATGACGCACCGGAATGAAAAACACCAGACTATCCAAACTTGTCGTCCTTAGGAGTAAAAAACAATGCTCACTGTAATCCAACAGGTTCCTTTAGATGCCCGAGCCTCCGTCTGAGAAAGGCTCATCGTGCCTCTGAAAACTTAACCCGCTTCCATTGACGGAACACACAACGCGTCTCTCATTGACGAGCTTTTACGCACGATCAGACAAGGATTTATTCATGTCCATTCTTTGGTATATTTCCAAAACAGATATGAATTCATACGAAGAACAACGACCCAGAATATCTTCGAGAAATTAAACGTGCCAGATTTTTACTCCTTACCAGAAAAGCGCGTAAATGTCGGATAAAGTAGTCTGGAATCAGTGACCGTAGACCCGGCGTCCCTGCGGATTTCACAGGCACTGATGATGATGATGATGTTGATGATGATGATTATACGTGCAAAAACCGTCTCGGACGGTCCTGTGAGCCTGCAGGAGTCACGACGTCTCCTGCGCTCCTCTCAGAGGTTTCTGGAGCTGAAATATGTGGTCGGTGAGAGCAGAGACTCTGGGAGCCACTTGTTCGCCCTTCCCGTCGACTTCACGATCTTCAGAGTCTGGAGCCTGAGGTGAGTGCGTGTCTTTTCTACCGCTGGCTGCTGTTTCAGACCCCATGGGTTGTTTTTTTTTTTTTTTGTCAATGTAAAACAAACCGAGCAGTGACTGTTGGTGTGACTTAAAATGAGCCCCAGTGGAGGGAGAGGAGAGATGGCGCTCAGTGGTCGGGCACGATGTTGTAGAAAAAAAATGATAAATTAAAGAAATAATTAAATGACAATGAAGAAAAATCTTGTTTGTGGGATGGAATGCTAAATTAAATCAAATAAGAATTAAAAGTAAATTATCCTTCAGTGAAAGTAATTCAATAAAAATAATAACAAAATGAAACAAAAAAAGGAAGAACAATTACATTTCTGACCGTTTAAATAAGGCAGAAGCATCGGGGGAACCGGAGGAGTCTTGGCTCCCTGTGAGTCTGCCATTTGAAACTGTCCTTGGCTTTGCCTTCATTTATCAAGTCCTGTAAAAAACGTGCCTCTAGTTTCTCCCTCAGTTCTGTGATTCAAGCTTTAATGAGCAACACAAAGTAAAACAATTTTTTTATCCAACTCAAGCTTTTCCTTTTGCCTTTTTTCAACACAGAAATCCTTTAAAAATCCAAATTAAAGACTGGATAAACCACTCCAACTATCTAACAAGTCTGCAGTGGAGCTAGCAGCTATGTGGAGCTCTGCTTGGTCACAGCACTGTAAACACACTTACATGATCACATCATAACCCCAAGAAATACAAAAACTATGCACACTGGAGTCAAACTCCTTTAGGCTTAATGTGTCATTCAGCAGCTGCTACAGAGCGGGGCCTGGCCTGCAGCCACTGATCTGCAATACATCCATAGATTACAGTGACAGTGCTTATGAACTGATATTTAGGATTTTTTTATGTCATGTCAGCATTCCGACATTTTCTAATTAGCCGGAAACCAAGACTGCAGCTGAGGCTGATGGTAATGCTGTTATATTGTAGTTATTCAGCAACACATAAAACTGGAAAAACTCTGTTATCCATCTGCTAATGGCGCTAGATGACAATGAATTAGAGTAGTCCTCACTGATTATTCTGACAGTACAAATAAAAGTAATCTCTAGCTGGCATGGTAAGAATACATTCTGCTTTGAGACTTTTTTTTCTCCAAACTACAAATGTCAACCTCATGCCAGTGAACCATGGGAAAACTATCCAAACACACTTAGGTTGTAGTTTGAGTGCTTCGTTTTCCTTTGTGATGTTCCCTGAATGGCTGTGGATCTGAAGACCGTGTCTCTCTCCCCTCCTTCTCCAGCAAGATGAACTAGACTCAATTAAGATCACATCAGCCGTTTCAAAGATCGGCTCAGAGGAAATGTATTGGACCCACTGACCCTTAAATCAATCACGGTATCCAGTGAGTCACTGCGGACGCCACTGTGGCCTTCAGAGGTGCAGCTGTCAGAACTGAAGGAACATTTTATTTTAGATTTTCAACCAGGTCCATCAACAGTCTTAAAGTGGAGGTCATGTTCTCGTAGCTTTACTTGTTCACTGGTGCAGCTATAAAATGTGATAAATGTGCAGTATAGGACCAACCATGTCAAGCATGTACATGAACAAACTTTAGGAAAGCAGGTGATCGTCTGTAGATTTGCTCATATTCACCAAAAACCTGGAGCCTTCTGTGTTAAATGTATGCATCTGTATAATATATAGAGAATCATGGTGCCTGATTAGCAAAGGCATGTCAAGCATTTACATATACAGGTTTATTTCATTGTCTTCTCAAACACAGAAGAATATTACAATTATAGCTTCATCATATTTATTGATATTTAATTGATCCAATAAAAATGTTACACCTTCTGTATTAAATTGTTTACATAAGTTTGGTGTTATGAGTGACTTTACTACATTACCCATGAACCTTAGCAAACTCTAGCAAGAGCTGTGTGTGGTTTGAACATAAATAGAGACAAAGCATGTCAAACAGCTGTCTTTTCTTTCGTGCCATTACTTCTTTTTGAGATTAAAGTTTAACATCAGTGCAAAACCTCAAATGTAAAAATCATTATTACATCCACAGAACAAACCGACCTCATGTCAAGTTGAGCTCCTTATCGCTCTCCTGGGCTTTCATCTGCAATAAAAGCAGCTTTTGTTCACAACCAAAAAACTTCCCCAATGTTCCCAAAACAGAACTTGCTGCTCTAATCAGGAACAAATCCCCACACCAGAGCTGCTGAAATGATTCAGATCTATTTAAACAAGCAGCTGTCACAGAAATAAAGATCTCTAATAAGGACGCTGAACATTGCAGTGCTCTGTATTGTGATCTAACTCTGGTAATAGTAGCTCTGTGCACAAAACCTCACTTGGAAACAAGATTAAATAAAAAAATACAATAAAAGATTCCTACTTGCTAGGATCAAAACTTTTTAGCCTGAATATCTCAGCACATTATGTATTATTTCACACACTCAAAAATAATTTAACATGTCAATTTAAAGCAACATTATGTAAGAATTTAATTGAAAATAATAGCTTCAAAATCATTGTAATGGAGCACTGACTTGTAATGGTGTCTCTGTGTGCTGATCACTGGTTACTGCACTAAGTAACTTGAATAAGCAGGAAATTTCCCAGTGTGCAACGCTTTGTGACACTCCATCTCACACACCAACAACTTTTACTACTTTGGTAAAACTGGATCATATTTTACAGAGGAAATACCTTTTACTCTTCCCTCTGATGTTCTCTGGCTGCTCTGTCTCAACCCTCAGTGATTTGCAGAGTTTCTGAAGTGACCATCAGACATCAGAGGCAGACGGAGGTGGAACCACAGAAAGAGACATTGACTGATGGGAGAAAGAAAGTGAGCAAGAGAAAAGAGTAAATGTCAAACTGGCTTTCAGTTGTTGGCGAGAGCTCTGCAAAAGAAGAGGCAGCAGGACAGACAGGGAGGAGGACAGAGCATTGTTATGAGGCTACAGAGGCTTTTGTTTTGTAGTTAGCACAAACATGACAGCTGGCAACACTTCGACAGATACCTGATATTTACATTGAGGAAAAAATTCTAATTTTTAGATAAAATGCTTATAGGTGAGACATCGTTCTGTCAACAGCATGGGCAGAGGAAGCTGCTGATGCTGTGACTTCCTCGTCCTTTAAACGGTGAAATAGACTAAACCTTCTTATCAGAGCTTTTACTCACAAGACATTTGCTGCTGAAAGTGTTTTAGTCTGATAATCCACTTGAAATGTAACAGCTGTTTTTGCCCATGAAACGTTTTTTGAATATGTCCTTTGGGCTTTGTTGTACGTCTGACTGCTGTGTGCTCAGGAAAGATACACTTCCTAAATATATTTAGAAATATAAAGGGGTCAGTTGGGTCGTTTTTTTGTCTCAAAGAGTGAATTGTTGTGCAGGTACATGTGTATGTTATGTTTAAGGAGAAATCCTCTGAAAGGTTGTGGGTGATTAAATTGCTCAAATCAGGACTAAGATAACCCAATGACAAGCTGATGAGGTCTGAGATTAAAACACGGCAAACAAATTTTGAATTGGTTTTGAAAGGTCAATATATATTTCTGCACAATTTTGGAGTTAACTAGCATGTATTTCCATACATTGTTGCATAGCACTTTGCATCTAAAATACTTTTTTATGGATTGACAACAGCACACTGTGGAAAATAAGTGTTACTTGAATGTATAAACAGCAGAACAGTGAAACAATGTCAAATAACTTTATGTTATTCTTTAGGAAACAGACAGCAGAGCAGCATCTTCATTCTGCTACCAGAGCAGCTAATGACGTCAGCTCCATTGCAAACCATCTCATATCTTTACTATCATATCTGTTATCTTTACTAAAGCAACATGACGACCAGGAGTGTTGCATATGGGACAGATTCCATCAGCTCAGACTCAGACGTGTTGATAACAGAGTGTCGCTACTTCCAACAAAGTTTTAGTGAAAGATGCCTTTCAGATGATTTGAAACTGAAACTGAACGTAACCTGGTCGGTAACAGGTTAGGTTTGCAGCAGCAGCATAAGTTACCATGGTGATCTAGCCAGGACAGAAAAAAAAAACAAACTTGTAACATGAAGAACTCTGGTTTTAGACTAAACATACATTGCTAACCCATCAATCACTCTCTGTGATAAAACACTCTGGTGTTACTTTCAGTTGGCATAGATGGTTTTTTGGAGGGTTTTTTTGCATGTTTTAAATTAGCATTTTTTCTGTCAATCAAACCACTATGATAGTTTGAAGATGTTCTGTGGAGTTTTTTTGTAAACAAACATGTTTGGGTTAGGCTTTACTCACTAAAATACATCGTGTGTATCGTTGAGGTCTGAATGTTTCAAATGCACAACTTTCCACTCAAAAAGATATTTTCAAAATTGATGCTATTATGGTTTAAGATTTTATTTTTGAGCTTGCATTTTTTTAATTACTATTGTGTTGTCTCTGGCACAGAGAAGTTTCCATTCTTAATCCTGACCTCAAAGCTCTGATAAGTTACTCATTTCTCCAACTGGGTAAACAGACATCACTGAACATGACACTGGACCTGCTTCATTGTTGAAAGGGATTCAGTGGTCTGGAGATTACCTCTAAATTCAATGCTAACACATATATTGTTAATTTGAGATAAAGAAATAAGCAATTTAAGGCCACAAACTACGAAATTGAAAGGAGAAAATAAATTGCTACATTGGCCAGACAAATCAATTTAAAGGAATTATTCTCAGTTTGAGGGAACAATCTATCAGATATGTCTCCCCTTGACACCTACCCAGCTCTGTATGATAGAGAGAGACACAAGGGAGGTGAGAGGGGAAAAAAAGAAAGAGGGGCGGTTAGAAAGAGAAATTGGAATGGAGCATCCTCTCTATTCCTGTGTTAATCAGCAGGGATTGTGAAGGCAGCGGAGGACACGCGGCTGTGATCGAGTCCTACTGAATAACAAAAAATCTCTGTCTGTGCAGCTCTGGCTTATCTGGCTGCCTGATGAAAATTACCCCTCATACTGGACTCATATACTTTAATCAGATATGACCCAAGCCAGACAAATGCTCAATTCCACCTCTCCGCTCATCCATTCTCTGTATCCTCCGTCTCCTCCCTCCAGCCTGCCGGCTGAATTAAGCCCTCTTGTGTCACTCATCTGCCCCTCAGCCTTACAGCTCGCGTGGATGAAAAGTCATTTTCTTCCCCCTAAAACCATCAAGGTCACACGCTCCCTCTCTCTCGTGTCAGATCCTGATCCTCAGAAACCCTTAGGTGAGCTGAGTCTCAGGAAGTGGATTCACTTTCGCCACACACTCTTCTTGTCCTCAACCCTGCACCCTCTCTGTGACATTTTCCATAAAATGAATGAATTGTATCTCAGTGGATCTGCTGTTTCATACATTTCTCATTTGAATTTACTATTTGAACACACTGGACACAGGTTGGTTTGTATTGGATATAAATCTGGGCAGGATGTGAAAAAAAACAGGAGCAGGCTTTAATGTGAAATACCCACCCATCCATCCATCTGTGAAACTAAAACAGCTAATTAATTTCATTGACCTGTGTTCATCTCAATTACAGTGAGAGTATGAGGAGGCGTTCATGGCCTGAGGCTGCTCATAAAAGATGGGACAGATCACAAAATGCTCATCATGTCAGATAATCACAGCCTGAAAACAGATAGAACACAGGAAGAAGGAAACATGTTACAACCATTTGTTCTGCAGGGGCTTACAATATGTACAATGTACTTCTCCTGTCCGGAGTAGTTTAAAAAATAAAAAATATAATAATTTTCATAGAAAAAGAAAAATAACTTGCAGGTCATTAAATAAAGGAATACAGAAAGAAAATGTTTGATCTAACACAAACTACCAAGTACAGAAAAACACTGACTTTATGTCCAGATGAAAAGTACCTTTATGCAGTTTTGCAAAACTGCTGTGTGTCAAATTTAAGATACACACAGAAAGAAAGCACCACTTACAGATAAGCAGGGTTTATCTGGATGGAGGAGCATCACAGTCGAA
>JAQNCA010000025.1:2728532-2730103 GCA_029783725.1 Acanthurus tractus | reverse complement strand
TATAACCCTTATCTGCCATGCTCAAACAGAAAAATTATGTTTATTGTGGTCTGAATGAAAAACAATCACATGTACACTATTTCAGACAATCTAGAATATTTTTATTCTACTTTTGTATTACTGATAAAATTCATCTCATAACTATATAATATTTACCGTGTATTTGCCTACTGTAATGCCCCTCTCAGTAAAGAACTTGTATACTTAAATCGTTCCTTTGACATTGTATGAGATAAGAGTTTTACTTGTGCACAGTTGGGACCAATCCTGTAGAGAAGGAGGGTGAAGTCCAGCGAAATGTCTTCCTCTTTGCTCTCTCTGACCAGGTCCGTGTTTTCCACATCTCCTTTTTCACTGCTTTTGTGTGTGTGTTTAAAATGGAGGTTGCTGTGAGTAAGGAGCATATCAAGAGAGATGAAGTCAGCCATCATGGTTTGGCAGGGCTGGCGAGCCCTATCTCACTTTGACAAGGCCTTCAGTTTCTGCTTGTTCAAAGGTTTGTGCCCTCAAAATTCCTCCTCTCCGGTCCTACAGGGAACAAGATAAAGCAGCCACAAGCAACCAGCCGACAATTTTCAGTTTAAACTCAAATAAACTGAGGGTCTCAAACTGCATTTGTGTGTCCTTGTGTTTGACTGGGACTGATATTTTTGGACACTTTTTGATCAGTAGTTCAGGTTGGGGTCAGACTGAGGCCATCTCCATTGCCTCTGTGAACTTTTTTGGATGTGGTCTATAAGATATTAAATGAAATTCTACTCAACTTATTCCAGTAGTTACCAAACAAATTTGGAGTCAGACACCCAAAATACTGCAATTAATTCTGACTGTGTAAAACCTGTCAGTGGTTGATGCATGAGTGCATTTTTATCTACAGTGGGATATGACCTCAATTAGTATTGGGGGTTGTAACGACCAAATTGAAAGAGATTTAACACATTTTTCGTGTTAAAATAACATTATGTGAGGATTTTGCCCTATATTAACAGTTCAAAAACTATTTAATCAGTACACAGACTTGTAATAGGATTAAAGGTGACTCTGTGACAGTAACTCTGCGTCCTCATTGGCACTTACTGTGCTGTGTGCTCGGGAGGAGGGGGGGGAGGGGATATGACTTGTAAAGAAAGCACGCTTGCTGTTTTACAGCACTCTATCTCACAAACTCATTGAAACTAGATTAAGAAGACAGGACTTTCTGGTTTTGACTCTGATGTTCTGTGGCTGCTCCAGCTTAACTCTCACCGAATTATGGAGAGTTTTAAATTTTTTTCAAGTAACCTGTAACTGCTTCTACTGTAGCTGCAAGTTGGCTCTGTTAGTCCCACTGCTAGTTTAAAGAAACAAGCAAAACATTCACTTTTGTTATTTTTGTCATCACTTTTTTATTTGGACTAAATGGCTTCATGCTGTGGTACTATTGTATTTCTCAGCTCATCACCATCTGCCATGTCTGTTTAAAGGGGGAAAAGGAGCAAAAATGTGACTTCTGTAACTCAAAGTGAGTAGCACTTAAAGTAATTGTTGGGAAATATGGGAAAAAATCAATGTAATCTTTCAATACCAAAACT
>JAQNCA010000025.1:2713532-2723532 GCA_029783725.1 Acanthurus tractus | reverse complement strand
TTTTTTTTTTACAGAAATCTTTATTGAATGGCAGATGAAGGCTGTGCATAAGAGACTGCATGAAGACACAATCAGTAATATCTTAGAAAAAGATAATATTGTCAGTGTCCTAACAGAAGGCTGTTCAATTTCATCTCTTTTAAAGACTTTGAATTTTCCCACTATTCTGCTTTTCCTGTCATTGTTTCTCCTCATTCTTACAATAAAGTGCAACTTTGTCATTTAGCTGCAACTAATAAAATAGTCTGAAGACACACACACACATGTATTGTGTGTCTGTCTCTTGGGTATTCAGACAGATAGGAGCAGCAGAGACGACCCAGAAAGGCCCTCTGCTGTAGATGATTGTCAGCTCCAGAAATCTGGAGCAGGTTTACGTCATTCTGCTGTGAACAGCAGCCTTCCTCTGGGCTTACCCCACTAATATGTTGTGTGACTTCAATATTTCATTATGCAAGCTATGCTGCATTTATCTGAGGAAGGTGACTTTATTAGTGCAGCCGCTGTTTGACAGATTAGTCTGCAGATCCACACTTGAAGCTGCATGCTATTACAGCACCATGATGCCTGATAAACTCTTACACAGTGGACTCATAGATAATTGTAAATTTTTATTATATTTAGAAACAAAAACACTTATAAATTAGATGAAAAAACAAAAGATAATAGAAACTTAAAGAGATAAATCAACAAAATTTCTCTTAAATGATTAAATTGTTAGTTGTGCACCTGCAGTTGTTAATAAGTTCTTTTAACTCAATTCAGACTAATTTGAATTGCCTGTAGGCATCATATCTTGCACATTAAGGGAATGTTTGTGCTTTTTTGTCCTATTAAAAAGAACAGTTGCTTTCCTGCCACAGAGGGGAAAGCACTCTGATGTCTGCACACTATGAAGCTACAGCCAACAGCCGGTCTCTGTTTAAAGCTTAACACACACCAGACTGCAGCTCTAAAGTCAACCGATTCAAGTTATCTTGTTTATTTGATCGGTAAAAAAAAATATAGAAATGTATTTTAAAATGTGCAATCAATCTGAACAAGTTTTTTCCAATAAACAAATAAACAAACAGATAAATAGTAAATAGAATAAAATATAATCCCAAAATGTCCAAACAGTTCCTCTCAAGATCCCCTATTTTTTGTGAATGTTTTAATTTATTTTATCAGTGATTGATAGGATTCTGCCTGTATATATCATCTGAAAAAGGAGGCTTTTGTCATAAAAAATATTGTTTAAAATCCAGCATAGCACCACAGGATCTCTCAGCAGGTCAAGACTACAACTGTTCCATATTAAAAGCTCTAATTAGCCGCTTTCATCTTCTGTTTGTGATGGGATTCATGAATGTCCAGCTTGTTTCCAGGCCTTTGATTAAAAAGATCTATAAAAAGAGATTACAAAAAGTGAGTCTGGATAAAAGAAAATGATTAAAACAAGCGGGCTTTGAACATTCAGCCATCCATCCAGCAGCCATACCTGCTTGTCTTTAAGGGTCACAGGGAGGTTGGAGCCAATCTCAGCAGTCATTGTACACCCTGGACAAGTCGCAAGTCATCAATCACAGAGACAAACGACCATTCACACTCACATTCACACCTATGAGCAATTCAGAATCGGCAGTTAACCTGCATGATTATGGACTGTGCAGCTCCTCATGGCGGCTTTGTCAATCTTAATCAGGTGTAAATAGGAAAATACAAAAAAAATATATTTAAAAAAAAAAATTAAGGCTCATATCAAACAGTGATAGCACCGCCAAAAGTGTGATTTCTAACTTTGAAGGATTATTTAAAAACAGTTTTTTCATTGTATCAGTCTTTCTTTTTTTATGTCTTTTCTTTCTATTGTTTGTCACTGGAACTGGAACAAAATTGCCAAAAAGTCAGAAAAACAACTTTCAAATTGATTCAAGTTCCCAAAGAGGGGAAACCTTTAAAATGCATTTATTATGCAATCACTTCATACACACAGCCCACTGCAGCCCTGGCCACAGCAGCATCATAAGCCTCTAAGTGGATTTAAACCTAAATGCGTAAAAATTACACATGAAAGCCCTTAAGGTCTGGTGTGGTGTTCTTCTGCCATACTCAGCCAATTAATCTCACTGGACCTTAAATAACAAAAATATCCAGCAATTTGCTTGATTAGGGGCGATGCCACTTAAATAAATCTGAAACACAACTTTAAACAGTAGACATTTTGCCACATTTAGACTCAAATTTCAAGTGTTTACGGAAAACCTTCTCCTTTAGAAACACAAAATGAAGCTTGGCAACAAAATAAACATACTAAGTATGCTAAACGTGTTGCTCAGTGAAAACATATTTTCCAGGCTCCCAACTTCATCTAAATAGACCAGCAAACATCAGGCACCTGTTTGCAGTTGTCAGTGCTCCATATTAAATATTTATCATGTATAACTGTTTTTTGTTTATAATTTTTACCATGTTTTTGATTTTACCGTGCTTACCACCTAAGCTGAGAATATTAGCATGCTAACATTTGTTTATCAGCTCTGATTACAAAATAGGCATGTTTTCGTAAGTAATGATAATGTCGTTAGCTTTACATTTAATTTCAAACCAAATTTAAAGTCTGACTCAGCGTGGTGCTAAATGAATTTTCAAAGATCCAAGTGAACAGGATGCATCCTCTGTGGACCATGAATGTCAATAGCAAATTTCATTGCAATCCATTTATGATGAATTCAGCTGAATCCTGTGTTTGAGAATTCAAAGTGTCCAGTGCGAGATCATGAAGGTAAACTGAGACTGAGAAAAATGAGTACAGAATACTGAATGACTTCACTTTGTTTTTTAAGCTTCAAATTCAGTGTTAACTGAACATTTATAAATACCCTTTCCATGTTAATAGAGTCGTATGTCCGCAGGACAACACTGTGTGGCAGTGTGGCTGCGACGTGGCTCGCAGA
This sequence comes from Acanthurus tractus, assembly GCA_029783725.1. Lineage (NCBI taxonomy): Eukaryota > Metazoa > Chordata > Actinopteri > Acanthuriformes > Acanthuridae > Acanthurus > Acanthurus tractus. The sequence goes on along the minus strand of JAQNCA010000025.1, from coordinate 2,720,596 downwards.
GCTGTCGCACCCTGTCACCCCGCTGCATCATGGTATGCGGCCTTTTAAAGCGAAAAGCAGGTCACTTTGAAAGCTACAGGCCCTCCCTGTCCACCGCAGAGGGGTCAGGAAAAGCAATTTGCATTCTAACACTGAGAACAGAACAAGTGAAGTGTTACTGTTGCTCAAGCTCCCTGGAGGGTGGAGCACAGCCCTCCCATCATGTTTGACACCTCCTTAATAGAGAGGCATGGCTACGCTACCACCTGCCAACAAAAGACTAGATTTATAATCCTGTATTGATAAAAGCCTGTGTATTTTTTATTTAGTTGTTTATTTTTCAGGTTATTTGCCTGAACATGATGTCACTCCTTCAGTGATGGTTCAGAATCAAGTTCCTAATGTTAAGAAGTGATTACATTTATTACTCAGATTTGTCCAGAACTCGTCACTTCATCAGCACCTGAGGGATACATTTCCTCTTGACCTTCAGCCATCCACCTCTGGAGCTTCACTGAGGGCCGGTTTCCTGCTGTATCAAATGGTTTGTGGCCTGAACAGGACTGAGAGTGTAAATGGATGACAGCTGTCTCTTCTGAAGGGCACACGATCTGTTCTCTGCATAATGATGTTGATCTTCAACTATTTATGCTTTGATTCACAGAACCTGACCTGTGATGCCAATCACAGTTTGTACTGTCAGATCAAACACATTTTCTCAGCAGGACTAATTGGACATAAAGCCAAACTGTTAGTAACTCGAGGCATGTCTTGGGATGGCAGTTGTTGGTTCAACAGTCTCCAGTGAAATATATTGACCATGCACAGGTGCTCTCATATGCGTTCATTTGTCTTATTTCATTGTCAAGCTAGTCACATTTATTCATTCTCCTTTTAGTTTAAGTTTAAGACCTAGACTGATTTGTAGCAGGGAATAAAAGAAAAAGAAACAGTTAATATTTATTGGGCAAAAATGTTAATCTAATGTAAAATATGAGGACGTATATGTTGCTCTCAGTTTCTTCCTCTTATAAGGAAAACTTGATTGTCTTTAGAGAAACATGACAGAAATATTTCAAGAACCACTGATGTCAATTCTAAATGTCACTGGCTGACATTTGCTCTGCTCGCATACTACTGTGCTCTCAATGTCACTGACTTTGGCGATTTATATTTTGTTGTGGGAAATTTCTTAAAGCTGAGTTCACAACTTTGCAATGCATGCAGAAGTCAGTGCTAGCAAGCTAATTAAATACTAATGCTGCCACATTTAAATGCAGTGTTTTTGTATTTTAAACAGGAATTGTGGGCACATCAACATGCTAACATCAGGACTGAGCTCAAAACCCAACTGAGCTTGACAAAGTTCATGTTCTACTGATGGAGGACACACCAAGTCTGATGACTGAGAGCTGAGCCTCACTGATATTAAAAACTGTTCACTTTACAAAAGAATAAACCCTTTACATCCTCTACATTTGTGCCACACTCAAGACAAACTTTTCTTTTGTTTCAGAACAGCCAAGTTGTCTTTTATTTTCTCATCTTTCCAAAAACTTAGATATCTGAAGTCGAACAAAAATTACAGCCTCATAAGTTTATAAGCACGGCCGCAGACCTTCAGTGCTTTGTTCTTTTTTAGCTAACGTGTGACCGTTACACTGTTGAAGGACATTATAATGTCACATATTTCCTGGGCAGGTATGTCGAGCAGAAGGCATTTATAAAAATGTTAAATGACACTGCCATCCGAGCCAGAGGAGGGACTGGTGATGGATTGCACGGATCGCAGCAGGAGTGGTGGAGATCCAGGACGTGACGCTTTGATCAATGCGTCTCTCCACACAGGCAGTCAGGAGATGTAGTGCCTGCCATGTTCAGACCCCATTGTTTAATCCAACATATCATTTGCACGCAGTCGAAGGTTAACGAGACAGAGATAACCCATTAAAAGATCAATTTATCATTCTGTATTTTATCTGCAGTTTTGTCCTTTTCTCTCACAGGAAGACAAACACGGTGCAGTCACCTACAAATCACATCTACAAACACAAACACCGCTAAACTTCTGATAAAACCCTCCAGGACTTGTTCTGGTTTTTTTCATTCCTTGTACTTTCCTCCTTGTGTAATTTGTCTGCTTTTATCTCAGCTGAGGGATTGAGCCGGCTTTTGGGTGCATGTTTAGATAGCCCAGACATCCATTATCAGTCTGAGGCAAACCCGATTTAGAACCTCAGTAAAAGAATTACTCAGAAGGAGAGGAGAGGACCGTGATTCTGTCACCTTCTCTTCCACCCTCGGCCTCCATCGCTGCTCTTTAATTGGGCTGCTAATCAATTAAGGCCTGTGTGCAAAAAGATCGCCTCAGCCAAGTGCATAAATGAGGCTGACAGGGCACTGCAGAGCCGAGAGACGGGGAGGTGACTAATGCCTGGTGCACAGCAGAGGATTTTCAAATCTTAACTGAGTTTTTTTTAAAAAAACATGGGCAACAACAGACATAATTTCTAATATTAGAATCTGAGGAACGCATGCACCTGACGATTTAATCAAGACACAGGGCCACATGCTGGGTGTTTATCCCAAACTGATTCAGAGAGGCAATTCCAGGACAGTGGGCGCTTACAGAGGCTCACACGTTCAAACATGACTTCAGAAAAACAAACATCAGCCGGCTGCACATGTGTGTGATGTGTTTTGCTCGGAAAAAAAACCCCCAAAACAAATAAGAGAAATAAACTGTGGATGACATCATGGCTGAAAAGACTGAAGGAGCATTGCTTTTACAATTTGCAGGATAAACTGGATGGTGACACTTCTCAGTCAGCCTGCTCTCTCTGGCTCTCTTTTCCTTTAACACTGCAGGAAATAAATACCAGCATGTTTGATAATTACAATTTAAAGTCAGAAAAAAAATCATTCTCATGATCCTTTGTATAAAATGACCTTAATTTTTATCAAAAAGGTTTGACTCAGGTTAGTGACCTTTGTGTCACAATCAGGTCTGAACACTGAGGCTGTACGATCTGTGCTGAGAATTTTAGCTTGACATTAGTTGTGACAGATGGTCAGCTTTGGTCTTTGCTGTAGTGCATTTTGGTTCGTAGCCTCATGAGACAACATCTTGTTAGCCTTCAGATGCTACTAAGCTACTTTCTAAACTGACACTTGTACAGTACGTCACATATTTTGTAACATCATAAGTGTTGCAGAAGCTCAGTCCCTGATGGAGAGAACAGTGGAGATGCCATGTGGTATTAAATTACACTTATTTCACCAAAACTCCCAATTCAATTTAATTTAGACTTTATTGTCATACATACAAGATACAACATCACACAGTAAAAATACAATTCTTATTATGGAAATCCTTCAGCCACATAAGAAATGATTAAAATGATTCAGTTGTACCAATAAGACAGTAATATAGAGCTTTTTCTGTGTCTGGTTCTTCTGTAGCAATCACATGGGCAGTTTGAGTTATAATCTAATCTTACGTAGCCCTGACAAACCTGTAGCTAACCAGTGACAAGGAGGCTACTGTTTTTGAATGAGCCTGGATGTCTGTGACAGCTTTATCAACGTCTAGACAAACACACTGACCGAGACACACAGTCTTATTCTCAAGTAAGACTCGATCGACGGGAGGATACAAAGGATTTCTGGCAGCCCTGGTTACTATTGAACCATGGTTGGCATGTAAATGTATGAAAACAGTTAATTGTGATTCTCTGTGCTGCTCTGCCTCTCTGGGCTGCTCTTATTCTGTCTGAGCAGCATGTGAGTACTTGTAACTTCACGCAACCACCAGATGGGCCTTTGAGGATTCTTGTGTCAGTAAACAGGCTCTGGCTCTGTCATCAACGCCTCTCTCCTCACAGCGGCAGAACGTCCCGCAGCCGTTTTGCTGCTGCTCATTTGATCATCAGGATCTGGACTCTGTGTTTGACTTTCACACTTCAGCCGCGGCAGGACATTTAAAGAGGTGTGTGACGTGTGGGGACTGACAATGGCATGAGGAACGAGCGGCCATCTCCACGGTTATTAAGACCGTTTAATAACTTAATTCTTGCAAATCGAACGGGGAGAGGCTGAGCTCCGCTGGCTGTCCCTGGCAGCGCGCCAGGCTCAGGCTACAGTCGTCCACCTCCCGCTTTATTCTATGAAAAGATTAGAGGTCCGCAGAACTTATTGACTCAGATTTCTCCTCCAGGTATAGAGTAATTAATGTAATTAGGCCCTCTATCTCAGCTCAGCCCTCTTATCAAAGCAGTTTCCTTATCGCCTCTGGAAATTTAATTAGAAAAAAATCTTTCCAATTAATGATTTTGCAAAATTAAAGTGAACTTCAACCAGTCCATTCTCTTGTTAATTGTTGGCTGGAGATATATAAAGAGAAGAGTTGGACAGCTGGACAGAGGTGGAAGGAAATGACAGTATGTGCGATGCTGTGCAGTAAAATCCACACTAATCAGCGTTGGCACTGAACCAAATATAACGTTTATTGTGCTGAAACCTCAAAGGATTATCAGATCTGTGGCTCTGCAGAGATGTTTGGCCTCCTTTAGCTCAGTGTTTCGGTTGTGCAGCACCTCCCCAGTCAGTTTACTCAAACAGGCTCTGATGAGTAGACTGTACACTGCCTTATCAGTGGCAAACATATAGACACAGTCACAGACTAGCAGGTGAAATGAATGTTTTAGCAGTTAGAGTCAGATATTGTAATGAACTGGTGGAGACCAACTCAGAATCATGTTTTAAGAACTCTGTTTTTCACTCCACCACAGTGAAAATGCATTAAGATGAAGCGTTTGTGTGCTGAGGTGACTCCCAGTGCTCTGCAGAGGGCTGTGGGATGCTGTGGTGCTGCTCAGGGGTGGAGACAGAGAGGTAACCATGGTGCAGGGAGAGCAAACAAGAAGCCTGACGCCTCGGTGAACCGTTTGTCAGACACACAGAACAAACACAAGATTAACAAACAGGAAAGAAGTGAAACATTTGAAAATGGAAACGAAATAACCGCACATGTAAGTAAAAAAATCCTGCTTTTATTGCTGTTGGTGCTGCGGTTTGCTGTGTTTACGGCTCCATGTGAAAAACAGATAAAGAGATTTCCCTGATAGCAGTCCAGCACTCTGATAAGGCTGTGAGATGGCAGCCCTCGGTCAGCGGTGTGATTGATGCCTCTCCTGCTCTCTGTCTCCGTGTCTTTCTCCAGGGAATCTCCATCACATCACCTGCATCATGGCTCAGAAAAACCCGTCCGGAGCAAACACAATCCCCAGACTTGTTGTCAAGATCATAGGCGGCAAACAGGTCAGGCAGTTTATTGAAGAGCCACAGGAGTGAGTATAATAACAAAACCAGCTGTGTTTATTCAGATGCTGGATGAAGTGACTCTCTCACTGTCATTAACTATGAAGCAAAGGTTTCCCGATGAAGATGTTTGGTGTCGACGTGATGCTTGCTGACAGTAATATATAGAATTTGATTTACTTTTTTTTATTTTGTTCCTATGGAGTTTTTGTTTTGAAAACTATTTTCTTCTACATGTTCATACCCTTGTCCTCTCTTTGTTTTGAAAAGTAAAAAAAGCTAAACACAGTGAGATTTCTCCACTGCTTCTTATTATTAATGTGAGGGGCAAGAAATCTGGATCTGAGACTCTTTACTCAGAGATTTAGTTTTGCTGAAAGTGTTGTGGTCCAGTGATGTGTGTCCTGTTTAATCCCCAAACACTGTGGAACAAGTTCATCCTCATAAAAGATCAGCCTGGTCACTGTCTTTGTCTTAAGAGCTTTCAGACTCACCTGTGTAAACTGCTATTTCTATAGTTTTATGTCTATTCAAATTGTTCCTTTCATGTTTGATTTTCTCTTTATATTAAACCACTTTTAAAAATCCTGTTTTATTGCATTTCTCTCAATGGTATTTTTTTTTATTAAATAATTTTTTTATTTTAAAGTCTTGTCTGTTGTTTTTCAATGATTGGCTATTTGTGTACATTTTGTCTGCTGTATTTTATAAAGTACTTTGTAACTCTGCTTTTTAGAGGCACTGCAAAAATAAAACTTTTACTCTTTGATGGTTGACTAGTGACTGCATGAAGTATTTAGACACATATAAGGTGATACAACGTGTGATCATGATGTGATCTCCTTTACTTTATACAGGAGTTTTACTTTTGTGCACAGAATTGTCTCCATTTATAGAGTATATTTTGTTCATCTTGCCATTTGCTGCTTTAAGTATGAATACACGTTGAGTTGACTTGATTTACGTTGGCTTGTGTCAAACTTCTTGCAGGGGTAAAAAAATCTTGTTTTTGTCATGGTTTTCTTAAACAGAGAAACTGCTGACACGTCAAAGAAGGAAGCAAGTCCTCCGGCTGAAGCTGTGATCGATGATGATTCAGAGAAACCTCCAGAAGAACCAGACAGGATTGTTTTCAGTTCTGAGACACAAGTCCAGAACAGAGTGGACTCTGCACTTTGGGCTGCAATCAACAAGGTATGTGTGATACCTGTGCACCCATGTGTTTACTAATGTTCAGAGAGAAAAAATGGACACATCTGCAACAACTAAAACAAACGCCATCTTGGGACTTTGAGCATCATCGTAAGTAGGTTTTCAAATCCCCCCAAAAATGGAAACAAAGTCCAGTCCACTGATGTAAATACTCCAATAAAGTATTGGAACTTTAAACAGCACTCAAGGTGTTAATGTACTTAATCTCACACGTTTTGGAGAGTGTAAATGCAGCGAGTGTAATGTGTACGTAGGTAGAGGCTGATGGAAACTGATGGTATTTGCTTCTCTGTAGGTTCCGGACAGGCTGTGTGTGACAGCACCCTCTGGTGATCGCTCCAGGTCTTACATTCACCCCAAAAGTCCCCACAACTCTGAGCCAGGAGCAGCTGATGAAGTGGAGACAGCAGAACAGGTTCTACTGTCACATATAACCTTTAAAATGCAGCTTTCACCAGCACTGTATGACAGTGTGACTGTCATGAATGACACAACAAAGCAGAGAAAAAGCTGGAACCAAACACATGCAGATTCTGTCCTTCTGAAGGTCATAA
>JAQNCA010000025.1:2688715-2713432 GCA_029783725.1 Acanthurus tractus | reverse complement strand
TGTCATGAATGACACAACAAAGCAGAGAAAAAGCTGGAACCAAACACATGCAGATTCTGTCCTTCTGAAGGTCATAACACCAAGAGAGACGCACAGCTGCTTTCTATTTTTTAATCAAGAAGATCAAGACACAAGACCTCTGTGATAAAATGATCTTGTTCTGAGGCAGAAAAAGAAAGAAAGAAATTAAAAAAAAAAAGAAAATGAAGACTTCCTTAAATATCTGAATTCTATCTCCACCCTTTGATTTACAAGATCATGGGAAGGTTAAAAACTGCAAATGATATTCTTTTATATGGAAGCTGACTTAGGGACATGGGCAACATCACAGTCTCACTATGGATCTAGGGATTAGTTTGGGTTAAAGTTTCTGGTTCGGAGAACATTTCATTTTAATTACAACTTTTGCAGATTTAGGGATAAAATGAGGTTCAAAATTAATACAAATGTTAAAAATGACCTCCAGCTTCTTTGGGTCCTTGTGCTTAATCTTCCACCTCAGTGATGCACATCACAGATTCATAGTGCAGCGCTGCTGTTAAACTGGACTGTTGCCACTGTGGCTGCAGATAAAGCGGCTCTTTTCTCTCTCAGAAAGGTGTGTCTGAGGACAGAGATAGGGCTGAGCTGTCCTCGGCTGTCAGAGACGAGCTGTCTGATTGGCAGCTTTCCTCCCTGAGATCAGCAGAGGACGAAGCGGCGGCTCTTGATCTCCCCTTCAGTGGGACGCTGAATCGATCTGAGATCACTCACCTGTTTCTGACACATGGCGTTCCGCTGAAATTACCAACATTTTCCCTCCTCCTCCAAACGTTTTCTGATGAAAACGATCCAGTCCAGGTGAGGTCCTGAACATCAGTGTGGCAAACACATGTACATATGTGTTTTTTCAATTTCATTTTAGTGTAATTGCAGTAGGAAATTGTATTTTTAGCTGCACTGGAGGCCAGGCAAATGAAAATGAAAATGCCAATCAGTGTGACAGTCCTGGTCCAGAGTAAAATATCTGGAGAACAGGTAAAAGATTGCTGTGGAATCTGGTGCAGAGCAGAGACTCCACATATAATGTAAATAAACTGACGAGCATTTTAGAAAACTGTATGCTAAAAAAAGTCATTATAATCAACTGTGAAAGATCATTTTGAGTCACAGTAACATTACAGTTACATTTATGATCCATATATCCAGCTGAATCACTAATCCAGCAATTTTACTCCAAAGTAAAACGCCTTCAGTTTTTTTGTTGTTTTTCTAACGAGGTTTATTGCTGATACAGTTGTTCTCAGTTATTCTTTGATGACACATCAGTCCAACATCGTCACTGTCTAGTTGTGTTTACGTGGAGTTGGTCAAAGTCAGCTGAGTGACTCGTCAACAGGAAGAGTGCAAACTGGGGAGGGACATAACACCCAGCACTATGTGCAGTTGTAAGCATCAATCATTATTGGTCACAAGTCCCTAACTAGCTTCCTGTTTTAAGAGGAAACACAGTAAAATAGGCTTATGCAGGAGATTCACCAGACTCACATGTCCTTAATTTCACTCTTTCTCTTTCTTTCTGACTTTATTTTGTTACAGATTCATTACAGAAACCTCCTGCAGTTCATGGGAAGCTCAGCTTTTCCTGATCATCAGTGAGGTAAATGCTTTTTTTTCCGGGTGCATTATATCAGATTCTGTACCTGCTCTGTAAACTAAAGATGTTCTCTCTCTTCTTCGCTGCTTCAGTGGAGCTGAACGAGGACAAAGCGTGTTCACGACTTCCACTTCATGAATCTGAGCAGGTTGAGAAGCAGTGAGGCAACACACAGCAAGAAGCCAGAGCCAATCTCATCAGGCTGCAGCTCAAAGGAATTGAATTCATTACAATGTTGTTGAGATAGAAGTTAGTCAGCTATTCGCACCCAGCTGTCCATTTTCTAAATGAATGTTGCTCTCAGGGCATTTGTTTCCAAAGCTAGCCAAGTGATCTGTGTATCTAATCCTGTCTGAGTAGTTTAGCTGCTTAAATCTAACTGATGTGACCGAAAACTGTAAATAATGTCATCTAAGTTTAAAAATCATAGTTGTGACTCAGGACTCCACGACTTCCTCGACTTCCTCCCCGTGTAGAACTCATCTCTGTTTCTATGGTCACCTGATGACGAGAATAATGACTGAATAGCTGTTGTATAACACTCTCACCATGTGGGTGCAAACAGACGTGGATGGTGGATAAATGACAGGACTGTTCTGCTTATGTTGCACATGTGATACATGACGCACACACTTTGACCTGCTGTTCTTTTGTCTTTGCACTAGGCCGCTTATCTGTAGCAAAATGTAAATGTCTTATTCAAGGAAACCTTCCTGACAGGACCCGGGGGTGGGACCATCAGTCCTGCACAAAGTGGTCAACCCACTGCACCACCCGAGCCACAGCCGACTCTTCTTCTACTACTCCACCTTCTTGTACCGACTGTATAAAGATCCGAATAGAAACAGGAGCAGCGGTTTGTGTGAAATGTTATTGGATGTACAGTATGAGGCTTCATCTACAATTAGTATATCTATATAGTAGGCTTTGGAATTGTAAACACTGAGTCATTGGTACTGAATCAGCAAAAATACATTAAATCAAGTCAGAGAAGAACCTTTGCTCATGGTGAGACGTATCAGAGCATCCTCTCATGTTTGAAACCACCTTGATGGGGAAGGGTGGGGGGCTGAAGACTGAGCGTTCACAGCTGCACTGCACTGACAGGTTGCTGCGGGTACAGCACACACACAAAAAGATAAATATTAAATTGAACATTTTAAGGGTCAGGGTTAATAATAAAAAAATGGGGGCTGTAGGTCCGGTGGCCAGGGACAAACGGTGTGAACGCTGTGAAAATGGAAGTAAAAACATAATGCGATGATTTGGAAATTCTGTTTTAGCGATGCTCAACTAATACTCATTAAAAACAGGCTATTTATATTTTAGCTTTGTTGATCATATGATCAGTTTATTGTTACACTAGGCCTGCGTGGCTGATTGGGTGATGTTTCATTGTCATACACTGTGTCTGTGGGAGTCTGAGGCTGGGTGGGTCTGAAAGGGACTGAAGACTCACAACAAGAGAGAAGCAAACTTGTTCGTTCAAACCTGCTGGTTTAATAAAAAATGCTTTCAATGAATAACTTATGGTCTGACTGTTTTAATCAGCCTGAGACAAAAACCTTTAGTCTGAGATGAACTGGCTGCTCTTCAAATGAAATGAAATGATGTTGACAGTCAATGACAAAGTCAAGACAAATCTGCAGACCTCATGTTTTATTTGTAAATGAGTCTGGCCTGTGTTCAAACTCAGATTAGAAAACAATGCAGCTTCTCCATTTTTTTTAAACAATGACTGATATGGATCACAGAGGCAGAGGATCAGAGGGAAGGCTCTATGTGAGAGGAGCAGGTTGTCACTGCTGCACCAACATGCTCGGATATTCACACCTTTGCCAGCAGAACTGGGTTAAGAGCAAACACAGTTGGACCGGGACTGAACACAACCTCTGAGACCAGCCGAGGCCGGTGTGATGGATGAGACTGTGGTGCTGAAGTGATTTACAGAGACTCGGAACGGGACTTTGACTCAGGGGCTGGAGGCAGAGGCAGCAAAGGGCAGGAGAGAGGTGAAGTGGGAGAGGAGGGTACTGTTCATAATGACGAGGGATAATAATGGAGTCACATATTCACTCTACACATTCCGAGCTAAAAACAGTTCTGAAAAGTTAAAATTACACAGGGTCATCTGCAAATCAGTGGATCAGAATGATAATGTATGTAGCACTTTCTACAGCAATAGAAACATGGTGGCAATACATAACATTAGCCTTCAGCTTCACTGAGTGAATCATATGGGGAGACTTGGCCCTTATGTAACGTGTAGCCTGGAGGATAAAGACGGTTTGAGCTGTGAATTAGTCAAAGCACACACACACACACACGCGCACACACACAGAAACACTTTGCTCCGGTTCATCTCAGGTCAGCTCTGCCTCAGACTTCCTGTGGATAAACTCATCAGTTTGATTATTTCATATCTTTGTATCTTTGTGGTTAAAGTTCATCTCGAGACACATTTTAAATTATGCAAAAATACTCTGCAAAGATCAACATTTAGTTTAAAATGATTTTCCTACATAAAAGGTGAAAAAGGGAGCTGGAGGCAGATTCACTCTCTCTCTCTCTGAGGAACTCTGGCACTATCAATCACAGGGCTCGAGCCTCGCTCTCCTGTGTTTGAGGTAAGTGGACCTATGAAAGGGCAGTGTGCATCAGTGGCTAATGTTAGCTTTAGAAAACACTGAAGAGACTCAGTCGTACATGTGGGAGCCTCAGTGAGACTCAGACTCAAGATGTCAGTTGTGCACAAATATCTGTGAAAAAGGAGCTAGCAGAATGTACCTTTCTGTTCAAGAGAGAGACTTTTGGCTCTTGGTTAGACACAGTTCTTCACTGTCGATTGGTGTGTCGAGGACTTTACATGTCTTTTTTTTCTTAGAACTGGGTTTGTAAATGCGTTGTGCTCATTGATGACTGGCTGCCAAGCTTTGAAGCCTAAAGTATCTTACATAGCTTTCTAGCTCCGCGTTTTTCCTTTTCAATTTGCCGTGGGAAATTATCCAATTTCACCAAATTGGTCTAAAAAACAATTTTTATGAAAACAAATTACGGTAATTATTTTCTGCAAATAATATGCCATTGTTGAGTGTGTGCGACAGACCATCTCTCACAGCACACTAGTGTGCCGCCGCACGGCACAGTGGTGGAAAAACACTGTTCTAGCTGGCAGGCTACATCCATCAAACATGTTGACAGAAAAAAATGATGGGGGGTGTGGATTAGTTTGTTACAGCTACACGGGTTGGGTTACTGGTGTCATGACCTCCAACACAAAGTTATTAGAAAATGTAACACCCATAGCTTCATATAAATTGTCCATAGTAATATGAGACACTGGCAGAATTCCTCCAGTTGCTCGGGTCAGGTTTTCAGAGTTCTCTTTCGTCTTCGGGGGGAAATGCTTTTTCCCACAGGAGATTAATTTGTCACAGTTCTGATTGGCCACTGACACAAACTGATGGCAGCTCATTCAGTTCTCTTAATACAGACATGCATTCAGCAACCACTGCAGCGTCTCCGCCGACTGACACTGACACTGGCAAAACAGATGTCTGACGTGTTGCTGACGGGTAAAAACAAACAAACAAACAAACAAAATGCATACAAACATACTCACTTGATAAACCCACACAACACAACATAGTTGTTTGCTTTTTCTTTATTTTTTTTGTAGCTTTTTTTGGATATTTAAGATTTTTTCCCTTTTTTCTTGCTATCCCTGCTTTTGGCACTACATACTTAGGGTGACATGTTAGATTGTTTTTTAAAACAAACGTCTATTCAAAGCCTTCATCTTGTGGCAAGCAAAGTATGAATACAGCTAATAAAAATAAAGGTTTACATTTTTTTCTCCGTACTTTACACATAAAATAAAAACACTTTTTTGGACCCCCTCAAAAATGGGGGTATTAAAATATTGACATTTGTATCACAAATCAATGTAATGAGACAAAAAATAAAACATAAAAACTGTACAAAAATGATAAAATTCATTTTAAGAAGTCTCGTGATCAAATGATGCTGGGAGTACATAATTCTGGTTTGTTATGTTACTGACCATAAATCTAATTAAAAGTCGATGTGTCTTCACTTCTTCTGTTGGATGAAATTCAGATTTACTTGATGTCGGACATGTGGGACCAGTGGGAAGTTCGGGTTTGGATGAACCACTGAACCTAATGAAAGGAGAGATTCAAGTCAAAGTCAGCACAGGTGGATCCAGTAATGATATGTATGTTATTTAAGCAGTGATGAGCTGCCCATCATGTATGACCTTGTGCAACGAAGGGTTTTCCGGGCTGGTAGCCTCCATTGCCCTGCTGGATGAAGGTCTGGGGCATCCGGTAGGGCCAGGATGGAGACAGGGCATACTGCGGTGCTTTATTGTGCTCCCATAACCGAGAAGCTTGGCTCACACCTACGAACTGGGCTGGGTGGCCTGACTCTGCAGAGACCAGATTAGCACACACTCAGTGACTCCCAAAAACACAAGTTCTATGACTTATCTATGATCAAGACATGCTATTTAAAACCTAAATTTGTTTTAGGAAAACTGCAAACATGTAAATTCTGTGTGGCTTGATTTGGGTGTGACCAAGATCAGAGTAGATGTGAAGTCACTTTTACCTTTGGGTGGACTTCACAGCAACAACTACTTGATTTTCTTTAAAAAAAAGAATTATTTTTTACTTTTGAGTGACCTAATTTGTTTAAGAGGCTAAAAGATTCTCTACATAATTTACTAATGAAGTGAAATCTCTATCTAAAGAAACAGAAACAGAAAGACACAGAGACACAGAGACACAGAGACACAGAGACACAGAGACACAGAGACAGAGACAGAGACAGAGACGGTGCCACCAAAGTTCACCCAGTGAATACCTGACTTGACTACAGTGCCATTGCCCATGAGTGACCCAGGTTGTGCCAAGTGGTTGTGCCAGTGTCCTTCCCGTCCTGGCCCGCCGATGCCCAGCTGTCTCCCTGCCGGCTGGGCGAAGATGATGCTTGGGTCGTTCAGGTTCATGGGGCTGGGGTTACCCCCTGAGCCCGTGGGACTCCCGTTCCCCGATGCTGAACGCAGGGCGAATTTCAGGCCCGGTGGGGAGGGAGCGGTGGGAGAGGACGTGCTGAGGACTGGTCCGTGGATGGGCCAGGAGGTGGAGGGGATGTGGACTGGGTTATGAGGCTGCCCTTGGGAGTGGTGTGACTGGTGCTGGTGGGAGGGAAGAAGTCCCAGTGCGGTGAGAGTCCCTGGGTGGTACTTGCCTGGATGGGCGGTTGGAAAGCTGAAGAGAGACAAGGGGACCTGGGGGTGGGCAGACTGCTTTGGAGGACCAGCAGAACTGGTCTTATTGTGGGAGGTCTGAGGGGAACAGGAGGACTGGGAGGAACTCTGGGAGACAACGGTAGGCTGTGGGGAGTAGGGCGGAGTCTGTCGAGTGTCAGACTATTAAGAGGAAAGAAAGACAGAACAAGAAATCAAGCAGCAGACTTACATCACACTGTTTATTTATATACTCAAACATTCAGGTTAACCGTTGCTCTCTGTTTCATTCTTGTTGATGCTTTATCTAGGGAGCCTGCAGGGATTTCTTCAAATTAAGCACAATTTTCCAGCTGGATAATGTAGAACAGCTTCCCACTAAGAAGCGTTATGTAATCAGGAATTATTGATCCACTTGATGAATTTTGAGTTTCACCAAGCTTGGAAGGAGAATTAAGAAAAATTAAGTACTTTCTCCCCCAATATGTTGATATTTATAAAAGGCTCAAAAAAACAAACTGTAAGAGGACTAATTGATTGCTTCAAGCAAATTATTTCAACAAGCTAGCACTTCAACACTGTTTTTGTAATCTTAATAAGCAGATTTCATGGCAAAATTATCTTTTCATGCTCATTTTTTGTCACTTCTATGGGAAAAACATACCAAATCACATTCATTTCCTGTGTATTTAAAGTAAGGTAGAAAAGCTTTATAGGTAAAAGGGAGAAATTAGTTTTATTTGTTGTTTTTGTAATCTAGATAAACCGAGCCCAGTGTATTATCCAGCCTTTGTACTCACACATTCAGAGGGCTGTCTGGTCCTTCCTGGACAGTCTGCAGCTGCCTGGGGAATGGGGATGGACTGGGAGCTCACTACAGCCTGCACCATGTGGGAGGCTGGAAAAGAGCAAGAGACCCTTTTATTTTCACTCCTCAACGGTCTGCATATAAATGTAGTTTCTGTGTGAAGACAATGAATCTTTGTTTTAAAATCTCCAACTCAATGTTTTAAAATATGTGTGTCAGCTAGAATGACATATAACTGTAGAGACTATTTAATGTTTTTGTGTAGTTTCTTTACTCTGGGTTGGTTTCTGTGAGTTAACCTCTGTGAGATAACTACCTGGTGCTCCGGGGGCTCTCTGTTTGAGGTGACGGTACTCTGGACAGTCCCTTCGTACGTGACCTGTGTCTCCACACTGGAAACAGCGTCTGTCCTTTGGCTCCCTGTCCTCTTCTTTTATGTCCTCATCTTTGTCATTTTCCTTCTTTTTGACCCTGGTGGAGAGGAAGTTCAGGACACAGCAAGAAGAGGCAAATAAAGTTTGCAAACATTCACACAAGAAACATAACTGTGACTCTCCTAAATATTAAATGGATTATATTTTCTCCCAATTAAAAAATATTTCACTTGCAAATACAAAGTTAATTTAAAAAGGTTTTGCAATGAAAAAGTGATGGTTTTAATTAAAGGGATAAAAGTCTCAACAAAATCCCCTAAAATACAACTTGTGGGCTTCTTTTAGTTAAATATCTTCATGGGGCCCTTTGCTGACACTTAAATATTCATGACTGACTCATTTAACATTATCCTCTCCACAAAAAACATTTAACTTAGAGAAAAGGGAAAATGAAGTGTACCTTTACAAACACCACTTCATGTTTGCTGTGCAGGAGCTTCAGCAGTATTTGGAGGAATCTCTGACTCTTGCTGTGCTTTTTTATTCTCAATCACTTTTCTCTGCGTTAAACTCTCCACTGTTGTCTGCCTTTGTTGCCACTGAGAGAGGATGCTTCTCCTTCTCTACACCTCCTGCATCTTTCTCAAAGTGTGATTGAAATTTTGTGTTCTCTTTTTTATGTGTCCCTGTTTTTGGTCATGTTAGTATAATACTGACAGTTTCTTTAATAAAATAAGACTATGTTGTTGTATGAAAAAGCATGAATTTCGTTCCAACTGAGTAGAGGGAAGGAAAATTAATCAATGTAACTGCGAAGGAGTGGCATTACAAAGAAAATGCAGTCAATCAGCGATATAAAATATCAATATTATTTTTAACATGGTGCAACGTTCTCAAGCACAAGTGAAAACGCCCGCACCAGCCTGAATTTGTGTAAATTCAACCAAAGCACATGCACCCCCCCTCTGCTGTGTGTGTTGAACAGTGCAGCTCACCCTGTCCCCTGTAAGATAGAGGTGCTGCTGCAGTTTCTGAGGACAGAAACGCAGCTGCCATGTAACCTGGCTCTACCTTCTGCTGTAAGTTGTACACACCACTGTGCTAAGGCTGACACACTTCCTGAGCAACATTAAAAACACAGGCAGAGGGCAGGTTCTCTACAAATACAAACACATAATTGATGTTTGCAAGGAATGGAAAGGAGTTACTCCTTTAGTAACTTCAGGATCTTACTCCATGATCAAGAGGCACCCATGTTACCCGACTAATATGGCACTTATTCCATGGCAGTCATCTGTTCACCTCAACTGTCTCACTAACTTTCATGTCATCAACATCAGAAATTGTATTCCTCCTTTTATTATTAGATGCATAAAACAGCAGGACTTGCAGAAAGTTCACTATTATGAATTTCAGGAGCCCCAGTGTGAAATTTAGGAACATTGCTGAAATCAGTACCATTATAATCCTTCCATCTTAACTGTATAGCTGATAAATGTTAACAATATTCAGTTTAATAGAAAAGGGAAAAGGGTAAAAAGCAAATCATTTTTCCATGACTTGTATAAGGAACAAGGCAGCACCTAGAACCAAATATTTTTCCCCTTTCCAACGGGGACACAGGCTACATGTGTTTGAAACAAGTATTTGTGATGGAAAGATGACTTGGTTTGCTTTTTATCTATTTATTATCACCTGTATGTTATTTTAGAATCCTTGTGAGGGAAACTAACACACAAAGTCAGTGTATTCTGGGATGGACCAAATCTTACTGGTGAATCTGCTGTGCAGTAACTACAACTGCTCATGTAGCGAGGATTAGATGATTTTTTTACAAAATGTTTTGTGTTTGTATGTGATCCAACTCAAAGCATCTTAAAAAAATACAAAATAAAATAAAGAACATATTTGCAAGTTGTACCGGTGCTCCCAGTTAAAATTAAACTTCACTGTCTCCAAACATGGATACAAAATGCTGCTAAAAATGGCGGCTGTTTTGACCCCTGTGCACATAAAAACATATGAGTAGAAGCTGTAGCAATTTCTAACATATTTATTGCTTCTCAGTAGTATCTTCTAGTTTTTCTGTAAGTTCTACGAAAGCGAGAGAAACATTTCTTTGGAGGCAGAGGGGACAACCTGCGTCTCTTTGGACAGTCCTTCATGTAATGTCCAATCTTCCCGCAGATCCTGCAGCACCTGTCATTCGGCGCCAACTCGCCATCTGTCAACACCTTGGAGTCAAAGAAGTAGTCCTGTGGAAGCAGACCAACAAAAAACAGCAGATAGTTAATGACACTTCCCTCATACACACGGACAACATTCAAAATGCAACCTCGTGTTCAGTTTGGTTCAATCATGAGGGACGTACCACTTCAGTGCCGGGGGTGGGGTAGAAAGGAGTTCCGAACAACTTCCTTCCATTTATAAACGCCTTCATGATGAAGTTTGTCACTAAAGGACAGAAAGAAGAAACATTTTCACACATTCAAAGGGGACTGAAATCACAGCATCAGTGCACAGAATCTTATATTACAAACACTGAAATTCTACAAAGAAATAAGTCAATTGAGAGGCTCAACTGCCAAAGAGCAGATGTCTGAAGAGAGAAAACACTGTTGACACAAGACAGTTACATGCTGAATCCCAACTCTTCAGTTTTATTTGATAAAAGATGAAAATGAAAGGATATATTCTAGTGAATTTCATCCTAGAAAAACCTGCATGATGCCGTCTACAAAAACTGAAAACATGTTCCTGGTTTTGATGAAGACTGAAGTGCTTACTTTTGCGGGAAACACCAGCACCGAGGTTGTGATTTAAATCGAAGGGATCTGAGGAGAAGAAAAGACAGTGAGTTTAGAAGAAAAAATTGACCGTAGCATTCAGAAGCAGGTCAGGAAAGAGGGAGAAGAGCACCTTCGATCGCGATGCATTTGCTGGTCCACTGCTTCTCGAAGGTGGTGAGGCGCTTCCTCTGGCGGATGCTGATGACGTGCTCTTTGAAGTCAAATTCTTCTGTGTAAAAGCGGAGCAGTCCCAACCACAGCTCTCCCACTGACTCTGTATTTGGCTGCAGCTCTGAGAGAAGCCGGCGCTGTAGTGAGAAATAAACATTAAGTGCCTATTTGTTTCTGTAGGAGCAGAAGATGTGTGACAGGAGCAACATTCGGACTACATGTCAAACAATGCAATGCTGCCTTGGTTGGAGGAGACCCTGAGTTTCATCACACTCACCAGATCCTCAAGGTCATCACAGAAGAAAGCATTCCAGCCATCTACCATCCGCTGAGGAACCGTCGTCCCATCAAAGATCTGAAAAGACATACAGAGCCTTTTTTATTTTATTCAAGTACAACAGACATGACAAGCTCGTTTTTCCAAGTTTAAAAGGTTAGTCAATAACTAGGGACTGGTACCTCCTGCAGGACAGGGATGACTGGTGGCTGCCTCTGCTGCAAAAAGTAGAGCACCATCAGGATGTAAGCATAAGACGAGAGGCTCCCTCTGGACGCATCCCCAATGTCGCAGCGCTGTGAGTATGAGGGGAGTTAGTGATACAGCAAGAGACAACACAGTGACACTTCACTCACTTCAAGCTCAAACTACCTTTCCAGTTGATTGGTACTACCAACATTAACATATGCACTGGCCACTTCAAACTGTTACTTTTGAAAGTTGTGTTAAAGCTTGTGATAGTGCGGTGATTTCCATGCTTACTTTGTCACTGGTTTTCTAAAGACTGATGCTAAATTTCAAAGCAAATGATTTATGATTGACATTCATCATGTCTGGCTATTCTGGGCAAATAAATCGAAGGCAACCAGACTTGGTGATATGTCTGTGAAGACGTTTCGCCTCTTATCCAGGAGGCTTCATCAGTTCATGCTCATCAGATGACCAAATCCTGACAAGATATTTTTCTTTCAAAAGCTCCTTAAGAAAGAAACGGAGCAGAAGACAGGAAACTTAACCGTCTCAACAATCAGTTATGGGTCACTGCAACCATTTGTGAGCTTTCACATACCTTGGCAAAGACTTTCATGGTGTATCCCAGGAACTGCACACGAGGATCCAGAGCTGCATACGTGGCTAGCATTCTGGTGTTGTGTTGAGCCTGCAGAGAAAACCCGTCCAAAGTAATCCAGTCAGCGCTTTCAGAGACAAAGAAATGCCTTTCTTCAACAGTTAGAGCAGATTCGGGTACGGCAGCCTTGTTTGCTCACCAGGGTGTTATACAGGCTAATGTCTCCCTCCAGACCGCTCTGTCTGTGCTCAAACTTCACAATAGGCACTTTAGCTGTTGTGATGGGCAAGATGTTCCTCAGACCTGTGATGTTGGAAAAAATGGGGGATCACAGCCAGTCAGGTTCAGTCCTCAGCACAAAGATAAATGAGACATAATTACAAAAACTTTGCTTCACCTGCATGTTTCTTTAGCACCTTTGCAAGGCCTTCGATGATCTCTTTGCAGTTCAGCTTCTGTTCAAAAGGAAGAAAATTTACATGCAACAGTGAAAGGATGTAAGGTTACTAAATGTCAGTTCCACTGAGGATGCATGAGCTGCATTTAAAGACTGCCTCTGTGTCTGTGTGTGTGTGTGTGTGTGTCAGTCTGCATACCTCTGCAGTCTCATGACCCTCCAGAGTCATGCAGATGTCAAGGTCACTGTCACGGAAGCCAAAGCCATTCTTGGACGAGCCGAACAAGCAGAGCTGAGCTTTATCTGTGGGTTCACACACACAGAGGAATTCTAAGTTCTTCATAAAAGTAGGACACACACTTTATTTTATGGTTAGGAATTCTCCATTAAGAACCGCTAACTCAAAGAACAGCCAGTCTGTTTGAGATCCAAGTAAGGTTGAAAAAAACAGTCATGTCATACTTACCATACTACTGCTGACTGTGTTTATTCTGACTGATTCCATCATACTAGATTACTGCAGCTACTCTAAACAATCTGCAGATGTTTTACAAGAAGTGTTTTTCAGTGTCTTGTTAGCTGCAGAAAGGCTTTAACAGGCAAATTAACACACCAAAAAGACAGAAATAGGAAGCCTTGTTGCCAAAATGTTACGTAAAAATAGAAGGAAATAAAGATTGCTTCTAACAGAAGCAAAGGTCGGGTCTGTCTTCATTGGAGGCACATACAAAGGCCCTGGTTATTGACATGAGAATCTGTTGTCTGAGTTGTCTGCTTCATGCTCACCATTATACTCCTTCCTTATGAACCTCTCCAGGCTGGCGAGGATCTGCTCCCTCTTCTGCTGCTCAGCATGTGTCGGTGACAATTCATCTAGCAACAGCAGAACACAAATTCAGTCTCACCACTTGCAATGATTGATAGATTCATTGATCAGTAAACTAAATAAAGGCATTAATGCTTTAACAATCTCAAATGTTTGATAGCTCCAGGTTCACAAATGTTTCCCATCTTTCTTGGTCTCAATTATACAGAAGAAAATAAAATATTTTAAAGGAAGCACATTTTGGAGTTTTTCTTTTACAACAATTTATTGTTTATTCTAGGACACAATTGGCAGATTTATTAATCAAAAATAGTAATAAACTGCTGCCCTACAATCACATAGTACTGATAATAAAACATTAATTCACTGAAAGTTTTTAAGTTTACTGCTAGTGGTAGTTTACCTGTGGCTGATACATAATAAACCTACTAAATCCTATTTTACCATTTTAAGTGAAAGTAATAAAATTTACCTTCAAGTAGGACAAAAACACACAGAAAATAAAATGTTCTTTTGTTTTCCATGTTAATTATTTGCAAAAACTGACAAGATCAGAATTCATAATCTATAAATACAAAAACTTCCAAGTTTTCTGTTTACCTTCCTAAAAAGTTAAGGCCTACTTACAGTAGCACAGTTTGCAGAGCCTGTCGAGGATGTCCCTGAAGCGGTCGTTCATGGGGGGCAGAGGCTTCAGCTCAATCTTCTTAAAGTCTTCGGGACACTCGTCCTTCAAGTGACCATCTCGTTTGCAGATGCTGCACACGACAGTTGGAGGCTGGAACGAGAGAAGTTCAAAGACCGTCAATTAAAATGACCACTCAGACATGCCAGCCTTCATCAACACATAGGGAGCACAAGATAATGGCATGAATAAAATTTTTAAAAAGTTGCAACCCTCAAGTGCTGATAAGGGAGCATCATTGTGACAAAACATTTCTATAGGACGATGTTTCACGTTGCACAACTGGACAATAGACAGGGATGCTATGTGCACTTTGCCAACTACTGAAGCCGATAAACTCCCTAAATTTAAACATCTGACACAAGTTACATGAACTCATCAGTGCTGACAGGTGATCTGATGCTTCTCTATACTGCAGCTAGAAAAGAGGAACTTCAATATTTAAAATAGTATTTTTACTCTCAATTTTTTAATGAGTTCCATCATACACAAATGAGGAGTTAAAAAAAACAACAGGATTTATTGCTTTAGGAAATCAAGTTGGTTAGGTCATTTTACCGTTTTTGTAAAGAGAACATGTTAATTACCTTCCCACCAGTGAAAATCATCTTGTCAAACACATAGTGCAGATCCTCTGATGTAACAGGCTCATCCTTGTCTGAAACAATGTCTTCCTCTTCCTCCTCCCCCTCCTTGTCACTGTCCAGCAGGCCATTTGGGGAGTAGGAGGGTTTGTTCCCTTCATTGAGAACCATGTCCATGAGGCTGACATCTAACGTCTTCTCATCTTTCTTTGTGGACGGATCGGAACCATCTTCATCATCGCTGTCAGGCTCCTGGTCCTCCCTCAGCTCCGGGTGTCCCCTCTGAGAGCTCTGACTTGTCTCACCTTTCCTTTCGTCTTCTTCCCTGTTTACAAAAGCAGCTTCCTTTTTCTCCACTTCTTCCAGTTTTGCACCTGGCTTGCCTGCCTTCTTGCCTCTCTGGCGCCCCTGTGTGCCCCTTCTCTGGGGGCAAGCGAAGTATTTGTAAGCCGTACGGAAGCGCTCCTGAATGTACTCAAACACCATTTGGCTGTTCAAGCTTCGTGCAACGTTCCTCTTTAAGGCGAAAGGATCTAAAAAGCAAAGAAAAGACAAAGGGTGAATTTCTGATAGTTCTCTACAGAACCTGTAGGAAGTTTTCCCAACAGAGAGGCCTCTTACCTTCAATCGCGAGTCTGCGACGTGGCCAGTTCTTCACTTCCCTGGAGAGGAGCTCCTTCAAGCGGATGCTGATGATGAATTCTTCAAGAGCAAATTCCAGTGTGTAAAAACGTAAGAGCTCCAACCACAACTGGCCCAGTGACACACCTTTGCCCAGATTGGAGGTGAGGCGTGTCTTCAAGTGAAGGTAAGAGAAAGACGGTCAAAAGCAGGGTAACAAAGCAGGAGAGTCGGCAATACTTAAGGCAGAATTCAATACAATTTCACTCGTTCTCACGGTGTAACTGTGTGCTGTAGTGACACTTACCATGCCTTCTGAACAATGAGCATCATCCAGTTTCTTCTGCTCGGGTTTTGTTCTGCCTTCTCCTCTGACCTCGTTACGGTTCTCTGCCCGTCCATCCGTGGAGCTCGGGGGTCTGTGCTCCCACCGGACAAATGTGTCCAACACGATTCCAGTCAGATGATACTCATCCACACGTTTCACATCGAAGCCTTCGATCTGGATGAGAAGAGTAAAGTCCAACTTACAATTGATCTTTTTTATTCAAACAAATATTCTCATAAGCAAGAAAGTTAAATAGTCAATGTCTGACAGTACCGTTTTTATCTCAAAGACTTCTGGTTTTGAGAAAGCATGTTAGCCTTTATTTATGAATGTTTTAGAGACCGGCAGAAAACATGAGAGGAAGAAGACGAAGTCATCTTTTTACAAAGGCTCTCAACCAACAACTTTGAGATTGCATTGTATGCATTATGAATACATGCATGTGTGTGAAAGAAAGAGTGAATATGAGTCAAGCTGCTGGTCATGACAACATCCTCGGTCATGTCCTAAAAACATGTGCCAGTCAGCTAGTGGATGTTACTACAGACTCCATTAAAATACAACGGTCACAGGAGAGTCATCTCACCTGCTTTCAGGCAGCCATGACTGTGCCTGTACCTAAGAAGCCCCCACCACCATTCTGAACAACTACCTCCCAAACACACTCAACCCCATTCTGATGAAATGCTCTGAAAAAAAGTTCTCCAGCAAAACAAAAACAAAATCCCAGCCAGCCTGGACCCCCACCAGTTTGATGTCAGAACCATGAAGGATGCCATCTCCACTGCCCTCCACTAAGTAATCTGATGAAACCTCCCCCTTGAAACTAATTGAAAAACTTGCACAGAGAACAACTCCTACTGAACGTCAGCAAGGAGCTGATTGTTGATTTTGTAAAAAGGAGGGAAAAACACACACCACTGTCCACATCATTGGAGCTGAGGGGAAGTAGTTGAACAGTTTTTGGTGTCTGGGATTTAATATTACAGGGAACCTTACATGAACATATTCACAACTCTGGGAGAGAAAAAAAAAAAAAAAAAAGTTAAGAAAGCAAAAATTCCAGTGGGAAATATGCAAACCTGCAAACTTCCAGTGCAAAATTATTGCGTACTTTAAAGAAGAATAGTAGAAAGAATTCTGACTTCAAACATCCCAAACTGAAACAGGTTATGCAAGGCCCAGGAGAGGACGGCTCTGCACACAGTGAGTAAAGCCATACAGAACGATCAAACGCTAAGGTAGTTATTTTCATAAACCTACGTCCATTTTTGCCGTTCTAGAAACAGATGACTGGCCCAAATAAAAACAGTTAGCTAGAAAAATGATGGGCAGCCTGCTTGTACTTGTAGCTCTAAAGCTGGAGCTGCCCACACAACACATTGTCTCGTGAAAAAAACAAACAACAAACAAACAAACAAACAAACCCATGCTGCTGTAAAGACACGTCATGTGCAGCTTATAGCCTACGTTGAGTTAAGACTTTTTTCCCCCTCTCTCCTTTTGCCTCAGTATTAGGACAAATTATAATTCCTGGAGGGATCGTGTTGGAAGGGGAGGTTCTACTGTAAACACTGTTGTGTCCTACCTCACCTGCATTATCCATGTTATGCTAATTGTTATGTTTGTGCCCTTATTACTTCTTTGGTGACATATAAACATATAAAAAAAAATAAATCAAGGCATTAGGGGTAACGCAGTGCAGCATTGTGCCTGCTTACAGGCATGCATCTCTCATTACATTTGCTGTTCACTCTTTAATTTGTTCTGGGAGTCTGCACAAGCAAAAGGCAACTGTTGAGTTTGTCTTTTATCTCACAGCTCCTGAAAATCTGTTCTTTGCTGACCTCCACTTGTTCAACTTCCAACCTTGCTGCAGTGAAGCACAGGCTTACTTCAGGCCAGGTGACAGCACAGCTGGGTGTGATCAAATGCACACAAGCAGCAGTGATGGCCGACAGGCTTAAAGCTTTCAACCAGCAAAAAAACCCTGCTTCTCAGTCTAATGCAAAGCTACTCTTTAGCCTCAACTTCAGGGAACCTTTCTTACTTTTTCCTTTAATTAAATCTTTCTTTTTCTTTAGCCTCTGGCCACACAGCTTCTTACATGATCATCTCTCTGCAAGCAATTTGTGCAACAACTTGCCAAGAGTTCTTGAGTAATGGAGGTTTCAGGGAGGAAAAAAGACTTCCATCTACATGCATATTAAAACTGCCAAGACGTTCTTCCTGGTGGTTATAATTTGTGCACTAAAGTACCATTTAAAAAGCTTTTCTTAACAGTGATACTAGAAATGACAAATGAACTTTTAGTTAAATGAGTAATTTTATGTCTTCATGCAACTGTAACTACTAATATTACATCTCAAAGAAATCACTGATTTGCAGCAGCTTCACACTGGTTTTTCTCTGCATTATGCCAATGCATGCATCAGAGTTTAAAAAAAATTCTAATGAGATCCTTGTCACGACCGTGGAGGGATGGTCTTTCAGTCACGCATTTTTTTTGAGTTAATGTGCCTGCTCACAAGAAGACAGACACACTCTTACAACAACATCCTGCATTCAACCCATGTTTCCTCACACAGGCGTGGGCTGTGTGGGAGTCTTTTTCAAAACAATCATGACACAAGACATGGAGAAAGAATGTGGGCTATCCTGTAAATTACATTAAATGAGCTAAACTGTCTAAATCATATCAGGGTGTGATACTGGTAACAGATGTTTAACGTTCTAAAAAATTACTCCTCTATGTACTGAGGGGGAGCTAGAAAATGTTAACTTCCCATTAAAAAAGCAAGTTGAATGTACTGGGTGGATATGGTTATTGAATATCAATAACTTTTGTAGACTATATGTTGTGATGAATAAAAAAAATATGATTACAAGAAAGATGGAGCTTTTTTAAAATAATATTTGTGTTATTGGAATCTGCATGCTAGGGCTTTAATGCATTTTGTACTATATGTATTTTACAGCCTCCTGAAGGCTTCAGGTGTCCACGCTCTAAGACTAACTTCAATTATTTAAAATAGCCTTTATCATTAACAAGACTGAATTCAAAAAATGTTTTTCTTCGTAATGTATTTAGAAAAGGATCAACAGGGGAGCTACCTCTGTGGTGGTAAAGAAAGAATAAGATGTGACATATGTAACACTTCACCTACCCAGCGTCCAAGGTAAACAGGGAGGATGGGCTCTTTCCTCTGCTGCAGGAAGAAGATGACCATGAGGGCCAGGGAGTATGATGGGATGCCTCCTTCAGCCTGGCAGTCGATGTGACACAGCTACAGAGACAAGCATTGGTTCAGCTAGTTGCATGCAAGCCTTAGTCCAAACTATAAACTTCAGTGAATGCATACAGTTCAAAATCCCTCCCACTATAGATGACACATATAGTCTACTACATCAAACAAGATATTGTGTTTTTTTAATTAAAGCATCTGAAGAAATAGGTGATCTAGCTTGTCCAAGCAGAGACAGAGGTGCTTAATTTAAAAGAGTACCCCCCAAAAAAAACAAAAAAACAAGCATCACCATTGCAGAAAAAAATTATTTTGGTGTTTGAATTTTATATTCTCATGGGTTCAATATCAGTTTATTAGTTTTACACTATGTGACTAATATTTTGTGTGTCTATAACAGTTAAGACAAAAGATGTTTTTTTTAAAATGTATGTCTTCACAGGAAAATGTACAGAAAGAGGATCTTTATAGTTTCTTCTTTCAGCAGAGGAGTCAGGGACAGTGGCAGCCTTACCCTTGCCCAGTAACGGAATGCCAGCACAAGTGGAACCAGTCTGGGCTCTAATTTGGCCAGAGCTGCCAGGTGATTGGTGGTGAGACAAGCCACGTCATTGCCAGCGCTGACTTTACACATGAGGCCGCTGCAAAGAACCAGGGAGAAATAATACATTTTAAAAAATCTATTACAAAACCACATCTATGCAACACTGAACACTTTGTAGTGATGTCCTGCTCTTTCTTTTGTGAGAGAGGTTTTCTGAGGGCATTAAAGTTTGAAGCTATCAGACTGGATATTAGTGCTGGAACTGTAAGAAGGCCTTAAAGGTCAGGCAGGTAGAAGTTGACATGTGCCGTAACATTGTGCAGTTACAGAGAAAACCTGACACTCTGTGCTGAAAGAGAGGTTCTAAAGGGAACAGGGTTCAGCTGAAGGGATGATTTCATTCTTCTACTCATCGATTTAAATCCACAAATATTTAAAAACAAAGAGCAAAATCACAAAACCATACTTTTAAAATACATTTTGAAAAAGACTCACCTGCAAACATCCCGACAGAACACGGCAGGAACTTTGGCATGAAAATCTGACTCAACCTCAGAAAATTCAGCTAAAAAAAAGAGTAAATAAAGAAAAAAATAATAAAGTAAATACTTGACCTTCAGTAGCAAAAACAAATTCATTGCAGAACTTTTAAATGAAAGCTTAAGTAACCCAAAAAAAAATCATTACTGAGGTAAAAGAGGAAAGCAGACCAGAAATTTCACAGCAATGTGCTTCTTGTTTACTTAAATAGCAAACAGACTCAAACTTGCAAACCAACAAGAATATCATTACAGACAAACCAGAACAATGACTTTATACAACCTACTAACAAACAACGATGTCTCAACATGACAAAAAAGGTGCAGTGCACCCGGCAAAACTCACGGCTGTTCTTCAGGATTTCCAGCACTTGAATCAAGACCTCCGGCTGTGTCATCTGAGAGGACAGAAGAAAGATGATGCTGATTTTAAATGCCCCCTTAATATTTTTTAAGAAAATACAGCACTGCTTTGTCAAATAACTTACTGAGGAGGGGTGGGTGACATCAATATTGATATCACTTGTTTTGAAGGCAAATCGGGTGAGACATGAACCATAGAGATGGAGAGAACAGGCTGGAAAAGTCAAAGAAAAGATGTTAGAAAATAAATGCACTATATGCGGTACAATTCATTCTCAAATTTAATAGGTGGAAATTAGACAGGATCAGAAAGGGGTCATTTCAGGAGAACCTGATATTAAAACGTTTCTTAAAAACAGTTCTTTTTTTTTTTACACAGCTGACTGAAGGAACTATACTATATATAGCAGAGTGACATCACAGCATACAACCTGAGAGGTGCCTCTTGATGATCTCTTCCATCCTGATGATCACGGCCTTCCGAACCTCAAAGTCCTCCTCAGAGATCCCATGCTGCCTGGCCGTTTCCAGGACGGCTGCGTCCACAGCCCTGAGCTGAGCAGCAGAGGCGTGTGGCAGGGCACGCAGCTCATTCTCCTCCTGCTTTTCCTGACACACCAGAACCAGAGTGTTATTATAAACCCTTGCTTTATGTGCCTTCAGAGGAGCACAGTAAAGGCGTAAGTCAAAGGTAAAAAACCCCATTCTTGAATTCATTTTACCATTATGTTCTTCTTGTGCCGTTTCTCCTTGATGTGTTTGTGTGCTCCTTGAATGTTCTCAATGTGCACTGAACAGAGCTTGCATAAGTATTGATAGTTTGGATACTCGGGGGACTGCTGTGAAAAGAAATAGAGAGAGGCAAAAAAAATCATTTTATGCATCTTTGCTCACTGTTTTTCACTTAAGAATGTTGTGAAATTTGTGATTTGTTTCTATATCCACTATCGCACTAACTGCACAATTCGCTACATTATTTGCTCCTGTTAAGCTAAATTTGTTCCACACATGTTTTTTTCAGTTGTAGTTTGCAGCCAGTTCTGTTCTTTGCAGTAAACTCCATATCTCTCACTGTAATACAAGATCAGATTTTAATCTCAGTTGACAAAATCAACTCTCTGGAAGTTAGAAGATCCCATTTAAACATTTTTTTTACATATTAAAGACAAAGTACTCTGCTGGGAATAAAACTTTTTGTTGATTTCGTTTTTGGCAAAAAAATCTGATTATTCTCAAAAACTATGAATTTACAAGATGGGATTATAGAAACCTTATTTTAAATCTACTAATTGTGGCTGTCAGTTCTAAATAACCAAATTTATCCAGCTTTTTTTTTACTAAGACATTATTTATTACACATTAGTGGCTGGAACCATAATTTAGCAGCTAAGCCATATATAAACTACATGTCAGGCATGATGGGACTGCATCCTTACTTTTACCAGTCGGTGGATGTAGTCTCTGTAGAGGCGCTCCTCTGCCTGTCTGAGGCCCAGCTGTTGCTCTGTCAGGGGTCCTTCCTCCATGGTAGGCCTCATCTCTGTGCCCTCTTCAGCAGACTGATGCATCAGCGCAGGAGCTTTCACCCCTACAAGCAACAAAGGCAAAGCAGTCAAGCACAGACACATTTAGCAGACAGGATATAATTGTCTCAAGAAAAAAAATCTTGGAAACTCACCATGGGACTTTTCCTTTCCTGAAGCTACAATGGAACTCTTGGCCCTCTCTCTGAGGCCCTTCTCAGGTGTACCGGGTACAGCAGGAGAGCTGGTGTCTCTGTTAGCTGAGGGGCTGCTGTCTGCAGAAAGAGACACCCTGGAGTCGTGAGCCTGTGCCACAAGCTGCTGTTGTGAGCTTACGACTTTTGTTTTCCCTCTCTCACCAGAACTTGTCCTTCCAGTCAGTCGAGTCAACCTGGAAGGCCGCCCTCTCCTCTTCTCTGGGGGGATATCTGTGAAAGTCTTGCCTGACCCGTGGCTTCCTATATTATGTTCATCCTGTGCAGCAGTGAGGCTGTCGTGTCTGCGGGATGCAGATTTGGTACACTCTCTCTGCAAAGGAGCCTCTTTGCTTGACTTGTCGCTAGATAAACCTTTGGCTCCTCTGGGCTGAGACTGTTTGCCTGATTTTACTGGACTTCTGCACTCATCCATCCCTCCTGTGCTGCTGCTTCTATCCCTGGTGGATTCAACACCACACTGAGGATGGCCAGGGGGGCAGGCTACCTAAAATCTAGGTAAACAAAAAGTCAGGTTAAAGCACAAACTTCTGCAAAGGCCCATTGTGTCTTGTTTTAAGCCCCAGAAACACCAAACCTACATTAGAAAAACTTTTGCAGAAGTTTTGTTACCACGTGTTGTCTGTGTCTTGGCCAAATGTTACATTTGTTGTACATGACACAAAAACTACAGTCAACAGCCAACTTTTCATGTTTCATGCATAAGTGAGAGGAAGTAACTCTAAATACCTGCAGGTGGAGGTAGTTTGTATTTTATCATTCTTTTTTCAAAATATTATATTTTTCCTGTGTAAAAGAATATTTGAACTAGCAACAACATGCTTTTGTCCTCCCTAGTGTGTAAACAAAAACAAGATGATGGGAAATGTTTGGGCTGTCTTTAGTTTGAGGCCTTTTTTGTGTGTGATTTTCAAAGAAAATAATTTCCTTTTTTGTTGAAACAAAAAGAAGCATAAAAGAGTTTCATTTCCACACAATTAACATCAGTCTTAAAGCTAGAAAAAATCATAGCTGGTGTGAATACACTGAAAGAAGAAAAAGATGTCCTTGATCAATACACACATACACAAACACCAATTAACAGATGATGTATCTGGTAAATAAGGAACACCGATATACTGTAAATTGCCAATCACAATTTTTATTAAATTTCAAGTTGAAATTCTCACACCTGTAGTCAGAGCCAGAAAAAGTTGTGGTGGGGTTTTTTTTGTTGGTTTTTTTATGTCAGAAACTAAAATTCCTTTTGTTTCTGTCCTCTTAAATGAGAAATCAACATTTCCAGCCCACAACTCCAAAAAAGTAGCGTCCCTGTTCTTACCCCTGTAAACTACATGGCTCTACAAAAGACATATCTTTAAATCAAAGAAATCTAGCAGAGGGCACGTCTATATATATATAGTTTTCCCCCTAGACTAAATAAAAGATGGCAAGGAGATGTAGAAATGAGACTGACATCAGAACTCTGCTTTTCTGTGGTTAGACCTCAGCCAGCAGTTTTCTGCTTTAAGGAAAACTTTAGTGGTCCAATGAGCAGTGTAGATTCTGAATGTCTTTTTGGTATTTTTCAGTTAACTGCTTACAGTTATGAAAACTGTTGCTGGAGTCAATCAGTTTCTCAAACGTGAGAATTTTCTCCTTTACACCACTGCAAACTAAAGATTTGAAGGTTTTGGACTGTTGATGTAAAAACAAAACAGCTGAAGACTAGAGATTGGGCCTTCAGAATTAGTGATGGGTACTTTGCAGTAAATATGTTAAAAAAAATACATGGACTAACAGATCACAATTCTAACTAATAATCGACATCTTGATTAGCAAAAAATAATGAGTGACTGAATCACTGATACAAAGCTTAAGATTAATTTACTAAGTTTTAGGCGATTGCACATAACAATGAGAAGAGACACTTTCGTGAAACTAACAAAAGAGTCGAGACCACAGGGGTGATTAGTGACCCCACAGATAAAAGCACTTTGTACAGTGCAGTTATGGTGCTGATGTTGTGGCGAAGTCTGTCTTCCGTTCTGTTCCGCTACCCTCTATGGTTTCACAAAGATAGTTTCGGTTGGATTAACGTGGGGCGTCGCAGATACGAGCGGCTGAGTTAACTTGAGACTAACGTCTGTTTCAGTTAAGAAGAAAACGAAACTGATGAGGATACGCACCTCGTCACAACACTTAACGTTAGCTCAACTTCCAAAACAGGTACGGAAAGAGGGGTCATGACACACACAGGTTATTATCAACGAAAACAAATACTCACCATTAAAACCAAAAATGTTTTCCTTGTGTTTTAGGAAGGATTCGCGTTGACTTCCTGGCGACTCTTTGCTTCAGTCGACTTTGCTGTTAGCTTCGCAGTCTTTGTAAGCTAACTAACGTTAGCCACTATGTCCTGTCGTCCGGCTGAGCTAGCTAACGGGAAATAAATAATACTGGCACACAGTTGCCACACAGCAGCAAGTCATTAAAAACATGAAAAAGCGACTTCCGCCATTACAACACGGAAGAGCGCGTGTTAACTTAATCTCGAGCTTTAAAATTTGATTTCAAATTATTGTTTAGCTGTCTCCATGGTTATGTTCTAAATGTTTTTCAAATCCCACGGCCCTGGTCAAAACAGCAACCATGGACGCCATGTTACTACATTACCCCGCTGCATTGTGGGAGCGCCAGTGATGATGAAAAGGGGCGTGTAACGTGCTGCGTTTATACGCCGTTTGGAAA
>JAQNCA010000025.1:2584527-2597513 GCA_029783725.1 Acanthurus tractus | reverse complement strand
GTTTATATCTGCCTATTCCTGTGAGACGCGTTGGCCTAAAGTGACCTCAGCCTTCCTCCTCCTCCTCCTCCTCCTCCCCCTCCCCCTCACCAGTCAGCAATTCATTATCTGACCTAACCAAGCACATAAGAACTGATTCATTTTTCTCCCTGTCTCTCCGCTCAGCCTCCCCCACCACCACCTCCTTTATCCCCATGCCTGCCTGCCTGCCTGCCTGCCTGCCTGCCTGCCTGTAATTGTTGATTGTCCTTTCCAGTTTCTGCCTGCACCGAGCTCAAGTGGGCACCCACACAAACTCACACACGCCCACACAAACTCACACACACACTCGCTGAATCTTTATCTTTTTATAGCTCTGTCTTGTTAGAGAGAGTGAAAGCAGATTTCTCCCCAGTGAACAGTGAGCATCTCCTGCAGCCAAAGCTGCTCTGTTATATAACAAGTGACTTCAAGTTATACCACAAAGTATGTGCAGTTCATTTCAACTCCACTCCAAATCTATATTTATTATAGATGTTCTCTAAATTTGAACTACATGAATGCTAATGTTATGGGTTTTTTTGTGCTTTTGGATCTCTTTGCAAGACAGTTTTAAAAGCACTAAGAGGAAACCGTGGTTTCGGTCTGACACTGTTAATATATATAACATCACAAAGCCATAAGTACTAGGTGTATGCTCATCTGCTGGACTGTGAATAAACACTGCTCCTGCACGTGTAGACACACGCCATCCACTGAAACAAGACTGGGCAAGTGAGTTCAGCCAGCACATGCAAGGAGCCCACATAAAAAGGATCTGCAGTACCACTTTGCACTAAAATTAGCACACATATGCGCTGCTTTAGCAGTGATGGATGGAGTATATTACTGTATGTCTCAGTTTCCCTCACACTGACATTAACCTGTCTCCTTCTTTCCTTTTCCTCCTGAATCTGAAGAATCTTTTTAACATCACTGTGCTGCTAGCAAGGTCTGAGAGAGAAAGGAAAATTACTTCTCTGTTTTTTTCCTACAGGTGCTTCCACATCTGAAGTTGGCTTAATTGAGTCGAGACAAAAGGAAAAACATGATACATTGTTGCTTTTTATTTTTATTCCCGGGCTCACCTGGATTTATTTCAAAGCAACCAACGGGAGAAAAGTTTTATGAACTGACAGGTGACTCATTGACTGGACAGTTTTGGTGTTGACGTCATAAGAGCCCATGTGGGTGTGTGATCTCTTGTCTTTAGTGTCACAAAGAACTCACTCAGAAATGATTGACTATTAGCATTACTGGAATAATCAGATTTGAAATGGAAAATAAAGAGGTAATACAGGATGTAAAGGAGACATATTCTACTGAAATGATTCAAAGCAGATTTGATCAAACTTCTTAATGGACTCAATGAACCGACGGAGTACCTGGAATAGAATACAAGCAAAGTGGTTACAAGAGATGACTGATAGGGGTGTGGCCTAACTTAGAAGGAGATGAGTTTCACAGCTCATGTTACGTATACAGTTTAGCTCTTTATGTGACAATACAGAAAGTTTTCAGTTAATCATTTTGTGGTATTTCTGGTACGAAGGGGAAAAAAAATGCAAGTCACAACTGAAAGTATTGATGACACTGACCTTCACGCAGTCATCTCTCTCGCTGTGCCACGCTGGAGTAATTCAGAACAGTAACAGCTTTCACACTTGATTGAATGAATGGTACAAACCTTACAACCCCATAGGTTTAACTGAACCAAACAGATCATGTGTGAAGGCTGTCTAAGAGCAGGAGGGAGAGAGGACCCATACTGATGGGATATATATATGTTAGACTTACAGTAATCACATCAAGCTATTTCCTAGATTATAATATGAAAGATCTGAGTTCGTCTGACCCCTGGTTTACCTTTTAATTTCACTGCAATTTCACTATGTAGAGATTCACCAGGTTACAGGTTCACCAAAACCTTTAACCTTAACCACACTCAACCCCACACTGATGTCAGGAACTCGAAACTTTCAAAGAGAACAGGCAGCGAAACACAGCCCTCTTTTACACCCTCCTACTATAGAAAATGGAGCCCTGCAGTTCAAGCAGGTGTGGAAGTTGTTTTTTTAAGTTAAATGTTCAATACAACCCCCATCCAAATCCCTCATTGTGCTAACACAGTGCCAGTAGAAGCTCCTGCTGGTCATTCAGTCCTCAGTCTACTTCACTGCCCACTTTCAGAAACGCAACCCTCGTCGGTTGTTTGGCATAAAATTGTTCATTAATCTTTGAATGTTTCTTCAACAAGTCAAGCAGGATGGATTTTCTAAATTCTTGACAAACATTCAAGCAAAGAGAAAAACCTACAGTGGTCAGAATTCCAGACTAAAAGATGTGGAGAAGAAGATGAAGATGGAACCTGGTATATTTATATAGTTGGTCTGTTTATACATTTATATTGCCTACAGTACGAAGACAAAAGAAACATTGAATTTTGGCTGTTTGTTCTGCTTGGTTTAAATGAGGTCATCATTGTATAAATAGTTCTGTTTATTAATAGCAGCCTTGCAGTCATAAGTGTTATTATAATGAATGGAGTGTGAAAATTATTGCAAGACAAAAATTGAGGAGAAGTGGGGACAAAGTAGTTCCTTGCTTTGTTTTGGTGCTGCACCTTTAAATCTGTGGTGAGATACAACAAAATGAGGGCAAGACAATGGCTGGTCTGTTCGTCCAAATGCCTCTTAAGTACCCTGATTAACCACCAACATGACTGTACTTTCCTTCAGTGTTCTGTTATAGGTACTTGTTGGTCAGTCAGGAGTAATAGTATCCACACAGCAGGTTTAAAGCAGAACTAAAAGATGTAATATGTTCTAGATATTTTGTAGGATGGCTCTGATTCAGTTGTTTGCTGGGCTAATTTTGATACAGTGAAAATAGGAAAGTAAGGATTTGAATGTCAGAGTCGAAGAAACAGGATCCATGTAAAAGCATATTGCCTTAAAAAACAACAGTGTAATGGTTTGATTTGCTGTCCACTCTGCCAGCAAGCGGCTCTTACATTCAAACCCACGCTGTTACTGAAAAATAACAACACTGAGGAGAATCATCAGCGTCTTGAACAATCGACTGTATTTGCCTGTCCATTAAGGAAACTCGCTGAACAGAGTGGACGTATTAAAGTGATGCTCCACCCAGACTCTGATGTGACAGTAAATGTCGAGCGGGTGCATGAGTAATGCTGCACTCTGACACACAGTCTTGTGTTTGGAACAAAATGAGCGAACCACTGGACAATGTGAGTGTTCGGAGCATTTCTCTGTTCACCAAAATATGTCAAAATACACAACCGTCATGTTGCATTTGAGCCATTTTAGAAACAGCAGCCATTTTTTACCGACGTGAGCCGGAGCTTCAGCCTCCTCTCAAGGCTGCGTACGTGAGACTGAAAAGAACAGCACTCGAGAGAACAAGAGAAACTGCTGCTTTCATTGGAAAAGTTAATCAAATTACTTCAGTATCTTTCTCTCTTATCTGCCCTCCATTCCTCCTCCCACATCGATCCACCTCTCTGGCCCCCCCACCCCTTGGGAAAGATGGCGGGGGAGTGTAGATTATAGCTTGTCCCTGCTCTGCTCGACTCTGCGATGCCTCGCTCTGACAGCAAAGCCCTTTCACCTACATTCACTGAGAGTCTGCCTGCCTGCCTGCCTGCCTAGCCACACTAAAACACACACACACGCACGCGCACACACACATGCACACACACAGTCTGCCTGCCTGTTCTTGTCATGCAGAGTGCAGCAGTGCTCTGCAGTCTGACATGGCTCCCTACAGGAGGGAGGTATTTACCATCTGTCTGCATTTACATTCTCTCTCTCTCTCTCTCTCTCTCTCTCTCACTGTCTTCTCTCCTTTACCCTTGTCTTCCTTTCTCTCCTTCAGCTCTCCCTCTCTCTGAAATAGATACATGAGGAGTGGAAAATCAGAGGAGCAGAGGGAGATGGAGGAAATGCTGTAGGAGGAGACCGGATTGAAAGAAAGGAAGGGAGCTACAAAGAGCTGTGTTCCACAATGGAGTGTTGCATAAGCAAAATGGTGATTATTTAACTTAATGTCACTGCACAACATGGCAGACGCTCTACCTAGGATAACACTTGGCAAACATGTTCTCTTACAAAGGTGCTTTCTTCAGCAACCTTTCTAAAATTTCTAAAATATTTTAGCAATTTAAATTGTTTTAATTGAAATATCTAATCATAAAGCCTGGAAATCTACACATTCTTATCTGTTATGAATAGTTAAATACAAAACAATAAACTCATTTTTTGGGGAGAGATCCATCATCTCTCTCAGTTGCATTAGAGGCAGGCGGGTGATGTTGCACTGACAGACCTTTTGAAGTGACAAAGTGTGAGCATAATTACAGAACTTCATTTGTGCCAAACAGCAAGAGGAGCTGAATGTGTGAAACAAGTTTAAATCAGATCAGAGTTGCAAACTGGCAGATATTCTATTTTTCATTTATTCAGGTGAATGCTTATTTATTATATCACTTTAGGTCTACATTATAAAAAAATACAAATGAACAGGTTATGCTGTGGTCTTGGTTAGATTTTCTTTAGAGTGTTTATTTGACTGTTATTACTAATAGTATTACTAAATGTTTACTTTACCGCAAAATGTATAATTCTCACCATCATTTAGTTTCTTTTTTTTAATAACCTGCATAAGTTATTACAATCAAATTATGTAGCATTTTTTGTATGTCTTTTGTTATTTTTCCACTTGTTTATTGCTTTTTTATCTCTGTTTGTTTGAAACACTTGGGGGCAGCAGAACCAGGTAGCAAACACAACACTAAAGCATCCGAAGTTACACAGCAAACTTTTTTATACATTCAGCTTACATGGATCAGCTTGTCTCTCTTTTGCATTTTGTAAGTCAGCATTCACTCACCTTTTACCTCTGATTTGGTTTCCACCGACTCGAGAACAAATATCTGGCATGTTAGCTAGCTGTGAATGCGTCACTGTGTTCAGTAGCTACTTGCTGTTTGTTTGTCTATTGTTTTGTGCTGGACAGGAAACATTATGTTCATGAGATCTATTTCTATCACAAACAATAACAGTAAAAAAGTAGCTTAGAAAGCTCATATTTGAATGAGTGCCATTTTAGTGGCAAGTCAGCAGTGGTTGTAGAGGGGATAGATTTCTGCTCTGTTTAAATCTTACCTAATGGCAATCATTGGTTGGCTGCAGGCTTGAGCATTAAAATGGATGCAAAGTGCATCTCGTGTTTGTTTTCCTCTTTATATGTGTCAGTGTTAATGAGTGATACCACCTTGTCCTTGTCCATGCATGTGTCGGCACGCTGCTCCGTTTTTACTCATCTGAACATTGAGCAGCATCTCATTTTTTGGAGGATGTGATGGTTTCATTGTTTGCCTCCTGATGTCTGCTAATTGGATTCTGTGTGCTCTTCTTTCTTTTTTTGGAATGATGAAAGTCAGTGTGTAATTTCTACCACAGAGAGCCTCGTCTCTGATGTGCTGTGTTGCAGATCAGAGTCTACACAGAGCCTGTGAAGTTTCTCAGTCCTGCTTTGAGTATTTGGAGAGTCCGTAGCCATTAATTCTTTCGAAAAATAATACATCAGTGAATTTTATTGATTAATAAAATTAGCCTTTTAGAGAGCCTTACTAGCAGAGGGAGAAAAAAAATCCTGTTTTTCCTAAGCATGGCCCTGGAGAAAAGGTTATTAAATTCAGAACCCCCCCACCACCACGCACACAAACACACACACACACAACATGAATGTGCTCAGCAAATTTCATGGCAAGTGTAAATCTTTAGATGAGATATCTTGTGTAAACGGTGACATTTTGACCCTGGGGAGTTTCACAATGGAAAGGTTTGTGCTCTGAGGAACACGGTTGTACTCAGTGAATTTATCTGACTGACAGCTTGCCCGGGTCCAGACCTTTGAATCCGCCCACTTCATTGAGTTCAGTTGACTGATTCCTCCTCCTCCCTTCCTTCCTTCTTGAAACTGTGAGTAAGGCAGTGTAGGCAGAATATTGAGCAACATTCACTTGCTGCGTTGCCCATTTTTCACCTCAAATTATGACAAACAGACTTTAGTGTACTGTTTAACTTTTATAAGAGTTTGTCACCAAAACAAAAGCAAAACAACAACAAAATCCAGCAAAAAAATGAACTCACAGTGCCTCACCCACCAGCTGGAGCTTTCATCGGTCCAGTGTGTCCACATACATTGGTCTCAATTGACTGAGGCAATGTCCGACTGAAGATGGAAACAAAGTGTTAAACGTTGACAACTCTGCAACCAAATATCAAATATCTGAAATAAGCATAGCACATCTGGCTCATCAACAAAAACTGATGATCACCAATGTTCTCTTATCACAATCGCAGATGTTGTGCTGTTCAGTTTCTAAGAAGCGTTCTTGTTAACAGGAAATGTTGACCTCACTGTAGTTCTAAATGAAAGATCAGTTGTAAGATTTAGGGATTACAACAAAATTATTAGGCATCATCCTTTCAAAAACAGTACATCATTTCAGAACATAGTCTTTCATTGCATTTCATAGCACTTTGGACAGATGCTGCTGCCGTATCTTGACCTGGATCGTATTTAAGAACCAGACAAACTGACTAATGTTACCATTCTTTGGTGTAGTTAGTCAGTATGTTTCCAACCTCCTCTCTGATGAAACCATCAGTGGCCAAACATCTTTTGCTTTTTCCCATGTGTGTATATGTTTCTATCATCATTTGCCAGTAAGGTTTTTTTGTAACTTTCTGAAAAAGACAATCCAGCATTTTAAATGGCCAGGTGTGTGGAGGTGTCCAAGAAGGAAAGATTTAATTACTTTTTTATAGAAACTGTCCAAAAAAGGCTCTTCACTCCACCTTTTTTTGAGGCTTTTTAACAATGAATGGAAGGATTTTTGCCTGTAGCAGCTGACTTGGCAATAAAACAGCTTTAGTTGATGCAAATGAAGGACTATTATTCTTATAACTGTTATTGTTATACTGTTTCTATTTCTGCTCGGCCAAAGATATAAATCTTACTGAATTATCCGAGTTCCCTTCGCCTTGATCTTGTGCATCGAGACTGTTTTATTGGATATTTTCATAATGAAAATCGTTTAATGTGCGTTATTATTACAACTTATTGTGCTGCCCCCAAGTGGCCAAGAAGAACCAATTAATGGAGGTTTCTCTAGGCTACTCGAAACACTTCTCAACAAAGTGTGTTGAGTCATAATCCCAGACCTGCTGTCTGTGAGTCACAAGTTAATGTAACAGCAATGTTGCTTTAGTCAAGAGCAGAGTCAGCAAACATTTATCAGGAATTTCCCCCAGAGAAAAAAAAAAAAGAAAAATGAATAAAAGCAACTATCTGAGTACTGGGAGATGTGACCTGTGGCTGCGTGGCTTGTCAGACTTTATGTTCTGTACATAATAACCAAGTAGGATGATGCAATTTGGAATAAACATCATGTTCTCTCCCTGTTGTTTTCCAGCAGGGGAGCTGATTGTTAGCTCTGTCTTCATTAGGGTGCCTCGGGGTTGGCTGGGACTGAAATTACACTTCGCTTATTTGGCCATTCTTCATATCTTTCTCTCTTCCTGCCTCTCTCTCTCTCCTTCTCTCTCACTTATTCACTCGCTCTCTCTGTCGCAAACACAATTATTTCATCCTGCTAAAGCTTCCTGTCAGCAGCTCACAATATATGTAACTGCTTGTAAAAGCCTCCAACTCCTATCTGTTATCACTCTTATTCACTTACTGTTTACTGCCTTGCGATGCAAATCAGCATGTTATCAATACAGCAATGACAGCACATTCCACAAATTGAAGACTACAAACAGAAAGATCCCATAACAAAGTGAAGCATCCAGTTCTTCATGCAAGCAAATTAATCTTAGGTGTAAAAGTAGAAGCAGTAGGAGGAATAATTGTAGCAAAAGACGCAGAAAAGCTAAAGTGGTAGATTCGATCAGTATCATTAATTTGTAAATCCAGCAACATAATTTTTTAACAGTAAACAGCATCAGTAACAGCAGTTATTACCAGTTTAAGTTAGAGAGACAATTCTAACCATCTTTCTGTTTAAAAAAAGCTGAAAAACTGGATCATTTATTGTAACATGGTCGTGAGCGATAATAACATTTTATACTAACTCATTTGAACGTGTTAGGAGGCTAACTTTGCCATTTAGCGAACAAACAAGTAAAGCTGATGGAAATCATTTTTGTAGGAGTTAGACACCAGAGTTTTGACCAAATTAAACACTTAAGCTGATGATAGGGTTTGATTAAAAAGTCACCAAAAGACACTCTAAGTCAACCTCAGGGTTAATGTCTAAGCTTATTTCATTATAATTCATCCAACAGCTGTTGAGGCTCCAAACCATAGTTGTCTATCTCATGGGAATACTGGAGGAAACATGAGATGGGCAAATGCTCTGGAATTGATCATGTTGTTGCCAGCAGTATTTCCAATAACTGGAATTAAAGATTATCGGGATATTCATGGTAGCGTGTGAAAATTATTTCTATGTCTTTCCGTTCTCATGTCAGAGTCAGTGTTAGTAAAGTCATATATTTTAATGCTGATTGCCACCTGCAATAAAAGCCTCATTTTCTTATTTTCTTACCTTTTTTTAAATGCTAAATGGACTGCGTTTATATGGCATAATCCTAGTTTTAGTGGCTGCTCATTGTGCTTTCCAATACTTGTCAGCTTTCATCCATTCACACACAGTCATGCGCTGGTGGCAGAGGCTACCATGCAAGGAGACACCAGCTCGCAGGGAAAAAAAATGTTTTCGCACAAACACACACACACACATGTACACACAGAGCATCCACTGGGAGCGACTTGTGGGTCAGTACAGTGCCCGAGGACACTCTGACATTCAGACCAGAGGAGCTGTGGATCGAAACACTGACCTTCCAGTGAGTGGACAACCTGCTCTGCCTCCTGGACCACAGGCACTCCCCAACTGTACACTTTTTTATAGTTACGGTCACAGACTGTCCCTTTACCTCCAAATACTTTGATTTGAGCACATATTATTCGCCAAAAAAGAGAAAGACAAGACACGTGAGACAAACTCACATAGCATTTGTGTTTCAAGCTTTC
The DNA here is from genome assembly GCA_029783725.1 of Acanthurus tractus. NCBI lineage: Eukaryota > Metazoa > Chordata > Actinopteri > Acanthuriformes > Acanthuridae > Acanthurus > Acanthurus tractus. Next base: position 2,588,366 of record JAQNCA010000025.1, on the reverse strand, counting down.
TTTAGAGATTGTGATATTGTTATAAGCATTGAAAAGCATTTATAAAATGCTTGCTGATGTTTTCTCTCTACCTCTTCACTATACATTTTTCTTGGCTCTCTGCTGAAAAACCCAAGGTTACAGGTGGACACATGTGACTTGTTGGTGTTATTGCCGTTCTAACCACATAGATTACTCAACAGATGTGGAGCTCTGTGATAAGCCTCACACGGCTGACAGTTGCATCCTGCTTCCTTCCTCTTTTCCTTCCTCTTTGCTTAATAAGAAACAACAGCAAAAAGAGCTCGAGCTAAACAACTTCAAGTGCATGATGGAAAGCTCAGTTAAAAACTATAATTGTAAAACCATTTATGCACCATTTACCATTTATAAAGTTCACTGGTATAAATGTGTCAGAGATATTTCACTGTAAACTGCCAACTTATGGATAATTTTTTTAGATGAATTCTTAAGCTGGTCAAAGCTGGCAAGCATGTTGGCAGGTATGTAAGTTCAGGATGCGTCACTGAACCAATGAAGGAGGTTCTAATGGTGATTCTGCTGATGATTCTCCAATTACACCAGTTTTAATGTTTAACATTTTAAAGGAAAAGACTTGATATTTGTATACATTTTAAGAATTTAGTCGTATAAAAAGATCATCCACGCACCAGTGACGTTAATGCAGTTATTTTACAAATTACCCCTGAGAAGAGCATAAAAAACAATCTCAACTGTACATGGACTGTAAACATGTTTTTGATCCTTCTGATTCTCCTAGAAATAGCAGCCTCATTCACAGCAAAGGTTGCTATAGTGTTGCCAAGGAAACTCAGGATATGTCTGTTATTGGCTCAGCTGTATCCAGGCAGCCTATATTACCACACAAGCACACACACACACGCACACACATATACAGAAACACAATAATGCTTACCCAAACACTGCATGCTCTGGGAGTGTGGCAAATTGACCAAATTTACAGGTCACTTCAATGCGTTCCAGTAGAATCACATATTCAATACATTTCTGATACAATAAGAAGTAACGATGAACACACGCTCCTTTTATTTCTATTTTTAATGTTTAAAATAAATTATTTGGTATTAAATGAAAATGTGATTTTGTCTGATTTAGACTTGTTCATCTGGAACAAATCAAATGCCATGATTTACAGCTGGATTAAAACCAAATGATATGACAAAAATGTGAAAAAGCACTCGTCTCATCATACTGACTGAATCATGGCATGAATAAAACTGGTGTGTATCGAAGTGATTTGCACAGATAAAAATCTGCACAGAGAAAATCTGCAAATATCTTCACACTGTAGGAGATTGATTTTTCTACAACACCAGGCAAAAGGTGTGAAAGCTGCTCTGGTGAAACTGATCCTTCTCTTCTTCTTTGTAAATTAAACCGTCCTGCTAGTTTCTACCAGGCAAGCATCCAAACACAAACCAAATCTCAACAGGGACCATTTTTACCACCACCAAGAAAATGTTGTGTTGCAGTATTCACAGGTGGGTAAATGTAAACAGTAAGAGGTAATTGTCCTGCTGTGTTGCAGACATGAGAGAGGAATAAGACGCCATTGTTGTTCTATTTTGTTATTCAACTACAGCTACTAATCAATCACATTGCTGTATTTTAACTTTCACTTTCATAACATATAACATAATACAATATGTAAAGGATTCCTTGAAAAAATGCACATTAAATGTGAGTACATCATGTCTTTCATGATGGATTCATCATCAGTGCTGTTCAGCCACCACGCACAGCATGTTTAAGCGACAGGCTGCAGACACTATTGATTCTAAAAACTGTTTATGTAAAATTAATTGGAGAGGGGCATTATTGATTTATCATAACCTTTAGATTTAGAGTCAAATGTTTTTACACTCTGTCCTGCTGCCAACTTGACAGTAAATAAATACTGATATAGAGTGGAAATGAATGATTAAATGGATGAAGCATTTCAAGTCATTTCATTTAGCGATAAACCTGGAACAAGACACAGACAAACACAGAACTAAGTGTCTTTATTCAAGCCATTGTGGCTCTGTGAGGTTGCATTTAGACATAGTAGTGCATACCTCCATGCTCACAATGAAGAAGCTGATGTTTAGTGGGAAAATGCAATGTTCATCATGTTAGTGGGACATGTTATGCTAGCATGTTAGTGTTTGCTAGCCAGCAACAAACACACAAGCACATGTGGGGTTGGAGGGAATGTTATTATTGAGATATTTCACACAAAACCACAAATGCCAACCTCATGGCTGTTTTAAAGAAAAAGCTTAACACGCTTCATTGCCCAGTGATTACAAATGTCTGACATGTCTGAAGTTTCATTGCAATAAGTCCAATACTTTCTGAGATACACTTTGTGTATTGCAGTGGTGGATGCAGCAGACAAACCTTTATTGCCATCCCCACAGCAATGCTGCGAGTGTGGCTAACAAGACTATGGGGAGCTTAATAATTCAAGGTTGAACACATTTTATACCACACACAGAACCTTTTTCCTCCTTTTGCTTCTTTTCCTTTAAGATCCTTGCCTCACAGATTTCCAGACTATTTCAATCTTTGCTGTTACTGTTTCAACAAGTGTTTATTTTTTCTCCACTCTTTAGTGGCTTTGATAGAACTGATCTTGTGCTTTATTTACGTCAACACTGACTGTATATTGCTGTTGATAATATCAGCATAGAGCAAATTTGGATAATTGGAGGACATTTTTAAAGCCATGAATGGAGAGTTTGCTTTACCTTGAGAGCAAATGTAGAGGGGGTTGTTGAGAAATCCACTGACTGATCCATGGAGATGATGTGACATTTGTCTTTGTGTCTAAAGCAAAGGCCAAACTGAATGAAAACTGAAACAGAAAGAGACATTTCTTACTGTCCAAATGCTATCAGCTTATCTTCACCTTATTAAGTTTATATTGATCAGATAATATTGAATTACAACTCTTGTTACATTTTTTGCTACATTTCTTTTATATTTTAATTTTTACACATCAATTTCATCCTTTATTTATGCTTTCTTCCTTCAGACTCAGGCAATTATACCAACACTGTAGCATTAACGGATTAATCAGAGAAACTCTGCCTCTCTGAGGGCCGCAGCTTCGCTGTCAGTTTGTTTGCTTGGTGTTTTGCTCAAGGGCACCTCTACATGATAGCATTACTCACTGAGAAATGAACAAATCACCAACTTTATGTCCCCGGCACATGAAAGATTATCGTCTAAGAACAAACTAAACTATTTCATCAGACAAGAGCAGAGTTTTATCACACTGCTTCATCTCCTGCTGAGTGGCCTACATTTATCTGGTACTTAGATAATCTGCTTCACATGAACCTGTTGTAGTGTGGTCCGATAAAGAGCATACAGCTTTTATCAGAATATGAAACATCCCGATGGGGCACTGTTCCAATGTGAGCAGAAGCTGAAAGTAGTCAATCAACGCTGTGTTAAAATGTTAGTACATTGTATTGTTTCTCCCTGGATATATTACAGAACAACTCAATCCATTGCCATTGCCATACATTTGTTGCCCGAACCAGACCCAACAGGCCCCAAGAAGCTCGACAGGTTCAAGCAGTTAAGCTTTTCAGGTCAAAATAAGTCTGTGGCATGAGTTCTTGCTTTTGCTAGCAAATCCAGTTGCATCTGATAATCATTTCTTATATATAGTGATTCATGATGATTCATGATTGTGACCTCTTATAGTATCACAGACTGTACATTGCAGATGATGCAGTACACACTCCAGCCATGGATTTCACACCATTCTACTGGTGGTCACATATGACTTTATGTGCAAAGAAGGTCAGCAATGCACATTAATG
>JAQNCA010000025.1:2567882-2580030 GCA_029783725.1 Acanthurus tractus | reverse complement strand
CATTACCAGCCCCACCTTCTTCCTAAAAATAAATAGAACTTTCTACCAGAGCACAATGGATAAATAAAACTTAGTTAGTTACTGCATGTACCAACAAAGAAGTCTTGACTATGTGTGAAAATATAGCAAGGGAATAGATATCTGTTTACAAAGCTGATACTGAAACATGCCTAACAGAGTTGTCCTGACAAAAAGCCTACTTTGTGAAATGTGGGTTACCAATTTAAGCTGAGTTAGCATGATGACATCAACTTGGGAGAGACTCACAGAACTGCAAGACCTGGTAGCCTGGATGAAGTAACCAAGCTCAACGGCAGAGCTAGAATTAATGCATTTTCGTAATCCCACTGTTTTTCCCGGCAGGACCTGCCCTGTCCTGCCTCTGATTGGTTGCCTTGGTTAGTTGGGTTGGATAAATTTAGGTTTAAGACACGGGATTAGCTAGAGTTTGCGTAAGAATATCAGGGTAACCAATTCAAAGGCAAAGTAGGGAGAATCAGAGGCAGTTTAGAGTAGATCTTTCTTTTAGACTAAGTTAGGAGTGGATTTTTAAAGAGGCTGTCATGCATTTTGCATTTTAATGGGAGTAACCATTTAGATTTGATTTCTTTGTTTTTCCCTAGCAGGTTATAGCAGCCCAAAGAGGGTCTCCCCACTAGCATAAATGTTTGTCCAGCAGACCAGCGACACTTTTTCAACAGTAAATAAAACTAATTGAAGTTTTGTCTGTGGTGCATATATTTGCAAATGTATTTAATCCTTAGTAAAACCTGCCAGTGCCAAACCAGTACTAGGTACATCCAGGGGACGAAGAGTCAAGCTAATGGGGGGGGGGGGATGACTCAACCTGCTTTTGAGAAAACATATCAGGCTCTTTAGTTGCTCTAGTTATCATGCATGTAAAAACTGTTAATAGTATCAGTACAGATTTCTTGATCCTAACACTGGTAGTAACTGGTGCAAATGAAATCAGTAGCAATTCAGCCCATCCTGGAGGAGGTGTCTGAGAATTTTTAGAGACGGGGCAGATCACTCAACCAAGGAGTTAAAAGGTTGTGGTGAGAGCTGAGATGGAGCTTGTCATTAGCCTGGCAAAGACAGCTTGAAAGCTCAATCCTGGCAATAGCTACAACAAGCTGGCTTGTAGATCTGTTGTGGTGGAAAAGGAACATATTGATGTTTGTCAGTCACATGGCAAAGGGTTGATTTACTGCTCATGTAAAATATCAGTCACAGCAGTTTTTACAAATCGTCATTCATTATCATGTCACAGAGAGAAATGAGAGAGATCGCTTTTGATAGGTGTCATAATGTTACAAAAATACTTTAGCCTTCAACAAGTACTTAGTAGACTGATGATGTTTTCTAGTGCACCATTATAATTCTTATCGGTTTAACACCTTATGAATTCAAACTAAATTGGCCACTGAAACAAAACTTGACTCAGGGGAATAAATTGCTTTGGAAATAATGAGTTTGTAATTACTTTCTTTTTCCTCTGTCCTCCAGGAAACACACACACACATAAATGCACACTCGCACCCACACACACACATACTGTGTATTACCCTCTTCTTGCAGTTGGTCTCTATGTAGGTCACTGATGCAAGAAGGCCATCTGGGCATTTTCATTGCCTGACGCACAGGTTGTCTTGCAAGGAGACAAACACCTCTCGACTACTGTGACATCATGCAGCAACATGTGGCAGTGACTGCAGAGATGTTGGACCACAGAATCCTGGTGGTTACCTTTGTTTTATAAATGGCATAATTTTACTGTTTACATGACAACCATCAAATCTGTCATGTCATTTGAGCTAAATAAATGACTGCAACCGTGATTAGTTTTAAAATCCCGTCTGTGGGATCGTAAACCTGTTTGAAATGTTTTGATGTCTACTAAAGGATATTAATCCAGTCTTCCTTTGTTGTTCTTCAGAAGCCAAAAGCAAACACCCCTGAACTTGCAGTCTGTGGATTGACCACATGGCTCTGTCTCTTGCATCCAGAGGTAAACAAACACAGATGTCTTATTAAAGCCGATGATCAAAGATCGCGTCAGCTTTAATGGTTACTGTGGCGAGCAGATTTTATCAGCTGTAGATCGCTATGGCTAATTTGCCATATCTGAGAGGCCCATCTTCAACTTACTTCAAATGTTTTTAGCTTGCTCATCTTCAAAGGAGAACAATGAAAAACAGTCTGCAATGTGCACGGAAAGAGTAAAGGCCTGACTGCTGGGCTTGTTGTTGGCATGTACATCTCCATTGTCCATGTATAAAAAAAAAAACTGGAGCCACTAATGTTTAACATGTCCGTGTGTCCTTATTTTTGCTGTATGCGTGTGTGTGTGGTCTTGAATATCTAGGGCTGTGTGTGTGTTGATAACTCACGAGCCCACTGATAAGCAGCTGTGTCTGCAGGTTACCTCTGTCTTCATTTAGTTTTTGTAAAAGGCAAACATTTTGAAACTTGGTGGGTGGTGGGTGAAACAATCATCTATTTCTCCCAAAAGACACCTCATGTTACAGTGCTGGAAAAGAAATAAAAACTTTTGACTGCCTAAAGCTCACTTTATTCAGCATTTCTGGGTTCATTCAAACGGTGGGACCAAATAGTTTCCCAGCAGCACTCAAAAACAGTAACACCACTCCTGAGCCGGAGCGGATAATGAAAATCTCTGTATTTAACACATTATCTACTGCTGGCGGGTGTGAACAGCACATGTATGAATGTACCATGTAAGTATGTACTGAAGCCAGAAAGGCTTTCTGTGTTCTTTGATAGCATTTTCAGTTGGAGACATTTTCATTTCACAGCTGTGAGATAACTGCAAAGAATCTAAATTGTGCGTCTCATGAGTAAAACATGAGACTTCACAGGTTGAAGAGGTGAATATGTGTGCACTCACGAGGTGTTTCTGTGAGGGCTTAACTGATTAAAAGGGCTGATACTGGCCTCTTTTCAAAAGATTAGATCCCATCTGTCAAAGTTGCTGCTACAGTGGACGAGGTGGAGCAGGACGTACACTCCGCTGAGGGCTCTGCGATGATTGGTTGTTACGTCATCAGTTACCTCACGGCAGCAAAACAACCAACCACAGCAACATTCAGTCTAAATACACTCGTGCAAATTAAATGTCAAACTAAAATATGTGATTAGATAGCACCTCAAGCTTAGACTCTTTAGTGTGCTAAAATGGCAGAGGTGCCTTTTCATAAAACTTGATGGTGTTTTTGTTTGAGTTGCTGCTAATTTGGTGATACTGTGAACATTTTTGTCTTGGCAAGAGTTGCATAGTTTTGGGGAAAAATGTAAAAATGTAATGTACTTACCTAATAATAGTGGTATAAGTATTAAAAATATCACTGTAAAAAAAAACCTCTAACTTATATATTGGACATTCATATCTGCTACACATTATTAATGCTTTTTTTATTTATAATCAACATTGATGGTCCTCTCAGACAGTTAGCGACACTTGCCTGTGCATTGGATCTGCAGAATCTCATACTCCTCATGTGAAAAGACTGGCAGACAAGTTTTTCTCACGTAAACATCCGGCTGTATATGTGGTAACCATAGAAACAACCTTTGTGCACTTCTGTATTGCTGCAGGTACAACTGCATTTGGTAATCCTAAATCAATTTGTTTTCACAGTTGGCAATCCCAGTCTTTGATTCCAAACACAGACTATTATTCTTGATAGGTAGAGTAAACTTTACTAGCACAGTCATAATGGCAAAGATTAATTTTTGTTAAAAATGACATTACCTGATGTACCCAGTCCTGCAGCAGTGCTTTGCCATGCAAATGTTCTCCTGTTCATGGGCTGATAACTGTTAAGAGAACAGCTCTTTATCAGAGGAATCACAGATCAGTTGCTAGTCCTTCAGTTACTTTGCATGGCAGCAGCTGAATGTGTATGTGAGCACTATGGCCATGGTTTCATGGAATTGCGCCTACTTGACTGTTAGTCTGTACCTGCGCGCTGCTCTCTCATTGAAAATTAATTACTACGCTCGTCAGTTGCTTCCTTTCTGAAAAGACCTGAGCAACAAATGTATAGTCTACATTTCACTGTCTCTACTGCAACAGCAAAGAAAACAAAGAGCAACAAGTTAGCTTCACTAGGCTGTGAAATTACCTTAATTCTTCCACTGTGCAGCCCTCAGTGCACACACACTTACAGACACATCAAGTTCCCAGCCATGGCTGAACACACACACACTTGACTGTCTCATGTTTTCTCTTACTCAGTTTTTTTGTAGATGTGTGTGTGTGTGTGTGGGAGGTTGATGGGGATTCATGTTTGCTTTTTTATTCTTTCATATACATGTATACCAGAGGGGTTTACAGCCGTGTCTGAGACTGCCTGAGTGTCTGTATTTTCTTAAACCCTGACATGCTTTCTTTACATTTAATTATGATTAATTCAACACTTGATCAGGAAGTGCAGTATTCCCCTTTCGTGTGAGCAAACAGTGATCCATGTAGCATAGATGCAGAGGCATCCACTAATCTAACTACACATGAGCACTGTGAAACCAACTGCAATTTGAATATACTCATTATGAGTTCTTGGTTTCGGTTTCAATTTGTGTAATTATATGTTCGGGTCATTGTTCTTTTGGTTTATAATTCATTTATTTTCAATATTGTAACTTAAGCAGTGTGATATCTTCGTGTGGGGTCACTCAGTATAGTTCAGTATTAACTCCACTTAATACTAGTTCACCATAACTAAGGTTGAAGGTTCAACGTGCTGTTAGTTTTGACAGGTTTAAATTCCCATCACAGCGTGGTTTGTCCGTCCTGGGAGCATAAAAGGCAGTAAGGTAGGTGCATCATCATTGCATGCAGTAAGACACAAAAACAAGCAAGTTCCAACAAACTGTCGACACTGTACACGCATTCAGAGTTATGTGCTAGTCACACCGGTAACCCTAACCCAAAACATAGCTCTGAATAAAAATTCACAAAGAGTGTTGACAGTTTGCAGGAGCTGACTTCAGTTCACTTTTGCATGTCCTGTGAAGTCTGACATTTGTTGTTCTTGTTTTTGTTTCAGATTATGTGGTAGAATCTGCTTTTCATTCACATTTTTCTCCTCCCGTTTTGTTATCAGAGTATTTTGGAGCTGTTTGGAGCTCTTTTGCAAAATGACCTTGTCTGTTGTACTAAAGTTGGTTACTCTCTTTTTAAAGCAAGTCCAAATAAGGAAAGAAAATGTGTATACTTCTTTTTGGCTGAAAATTAAGGAAGACTGTAAATAGTGACTTTTATGTTTTGCATCCGGTATAAACTGGCCGCTTGATATTCTACTGCCTCCTGCTGGTCAGTGTGTAACGAACAGACTATTGAGAGCAATCTGTTTAGGCGGAGTGTCACAGCATTGGATTAGCATCTGAGCTCAGGGCAGCCAATCTGACTGAAAAAGCCTCTCACTGCACCCCCCCTGCTATAGCAACATTTAAAGCTTTTAATGCACACACACATGCACACACTGCTTCCTGTGTGCAGCGGGACGAAGGCAACACCAGGCTGGAATGCTGAACCTGAGTGTGGAGAATTGATTGGAATGTTGTGTAAGCTGTGAGTGTGTCTCTGTGTTCACATGAGCCGGGGCTTGTGTGTGTGTCTGAGTATGTCTTGTGTAATGGGGGAGGGCGAGGGAGTTATGGCAGAGGTCCTGATTGTGTGTATGTGAGTGTGTGTAAGTATGTGTGTGCGAGTGAGTGTGTGTGCGCCTATAAAGAAATCATTCTTGAGCAAGGAAAGGCTATTTTCTTTCTTCGCTTGAGTAAAATAAGCAGATAGATATTGGTTTCATGTCTACAGCATGTACAGGGATGGAGTAAGGATGTGGTTTGGCTAGTTTTGCGGACAGCCTGAAAGCAGGAAGAAACAGCTAGCACACCTTTGACTGAAGTTCATAAACATACCTACCAACACATCTTAAGCTGCCTTGTCTAACAATACATCTTATTTAACACTGACATCAACAAACTATTCCTGTCATCATGCTAAGCTAGGCTAATCATAATCTTTATTGGTTCAGTAGTTGGCTAGTAAACATATGTACACATATCATTACTCTCTTTACATGAAGTATATTTGCACTGTTTGCCAGCCTTAAGGTCAACCTTTCCTCACAAAACATCTTTTGGTCCATTTTTTTAAAAAGTTTACATCCATGTTTGCTTAGTTGCAGTCTTTTTTTCAACCCCTTTTTTTGGCACACTGATACTTTCACTTAGCACATTACTACCAAAAACTATCATTAGTAAAACAGCATAAAACTAATAAGAATTTGTATCATCAATAACTCTCATGCATGTTACGGTACAACATGTTCAAAGAAATCACATGTCAACCATGGCTCCATAGCACCAAATTATTGCTCCCTAGGACCCTTGTGGTCCAAAACTCCATTAAATACTTTTTAAGCCTGTTTTTTACATTACGTAATTTGTATTGAGTAGCTTGCACAAGCTATTTGTTTCCTGCAGGAATGCAGAATTTGGGGTGCAAGATGAGGTTTTTACATCTCTACTGCACTGCTGTAATGCTTGTACATATACATGTGCATCCTTAAAGGCCTGCGTGTGTTTCCTTATAAAAGTGCATAATACAAACAAAACATGGATCAGCTTGAGTAAACATTACTCCTTTGCAAACATCACTCCTTCGTTCAACATGCGGTCAAACACTGCCAAGGTACTGTCATCCTTTCTTCTGGCCTGTACAGATCGAATTAAATAATGTTCAGCAAAGCTTAATGTAAAGACCTGAGGCAGAGGAAAAGTCTTGTTTTTCTTTCAAACTGTCCCTCCCACCACATCTAATACTGGTTCATTTAAACAGTGTATCTCGCTATAATAGAATAGAATAGAAAAGAATGCCTTTATCGTCACAATACACATGTACAATGAGATTAAGAGCATCTCCATCAATGTGAACTGTACATAGAATAAAGACACAAAAAAGATAATAAATAAGATGAAATAGGTTATATATACAGTATGGAATTAAAAGAGGTGCACAGCATGGTCAGTGTGATATTGCACAATAAAATAGTGAGAATTGCACATTAGGTGGTTGTGAGGTAGTCAGTCAAAATAGACATGTAGAAACAATGGTGTTTTTCAGGACTTACTGGAGGTTTCAGTACAGTTCAGTCTTTGAACAGGCAGAACTTTGGAATTTTCCTCCTACTTCCAGTCCTTTTGCTGTGCTAAAAAACAAAGTCCTCAATCCTGCTCCATTTTAAACAAAGACACACATGACTGACCTTATTATTTGACTTTTGAAAAGTAAATCATATTACATAAAGTGCTGAACTGTTGGGTTGAGAGTTTGTCTGTACATAGTAGAATACAAGGGTGTACAGCTGTTATGTGTGACCATATAAGCATGTGTGATTATGCGTACAAGTGCTTACCGGTGTGTGTCCCCTGTATGTGTTAGTGTGTGTGATATGAATCTTGGTCATTGTCACTGATACAGCCATACTGGAAAGGCCAACCACAGCTCTTCCCCTCCCCCATCCCGCTTTCGCTGTCTCCCTCTCTCTCTCCCTTCCTCTGTCCACCTATCTCTACCTCTGCTCTCTGACCTGCATTTAGTCACTTGGCCCTTTATCAGTGGCAAAGAAGATGCTGCTCTCTCTCTCATATGGCTGTTAGAATAAAGGCAGCACTGTATCCTACAAAACCAATGATGATGTCAGCTTGTTATTGACTCTCCCAGGTCTGAATGACTGAGCAGAGGATAGGGGGTGGGGTGGAATCTATCTATTGCAGTGAGGTGACCAGCCAGGCACAAATGAGCTCGAGTGTGTGTATATGCGTGTGTGTGTGTGTGTGTGGTGTGTGTATGTGTGTGAGTGTGTGAGTGTGTGTATGTGTGTATGTGCAGTGTGGGGGATGGGTGGGATCCTGCAGTCCTCGTTTCCGCAGACATAATCTGTCCCAGTTGCTGCACACCTCTTACAGTTTACAATAAGCTCTCTCTCTCTCGCTCTCTCTCTCCACCCCTCCCCCACACTCCTCTCTCTCTCTCTTACTCTCTTTCTCTCTCTCTCTCTCTCTTGCTCTCTCTCTTCCTCTTTTCTCTTGTGTAGAGATGGATGATTCCATCTGAGTAGTGAGGCAGAGAGACGGACATAATGGGCAGTAAGGCAGGAGAAGAAAAACAGAAAGGACTGACAACAAAATACTGAGCTGAAATATGACTTTTGGTGAAAACGACCTTGCCTGAGAGAGCACACTTTCTACTCTTTGTCAGAAATTTCGAGGGTAAAATATTTGTATTATGTTCAAGTAAGTGCCAGAAACACTATGGGTCATATTCAGCCCTTTAATGCCACCGAAACATTGTCTGATTTAATGACTTTAAAGGGTTCGAGCCATGCTTTTGAACACACAGCATATTTACAACCAGTTTTTGGAGTGAAATTTTTGCCCGGGTGGCAGTGACTTATTAGTGTAATATATGTCAACATTCAATTAACCCTGCAACCCAAGTTCATATTATACATGGATACTAAATACAGTCTATATTAGTTAGATATAAATCAACAAACATGCCACTCAAGTGTCAATCAGACATGGAACTAATGCAAAATCAATCCTAATCAATGGACAAATCTAGCTTACAAAGTCTTCACACAATGTAGACAAAGAGCCATTTTGAACCCGGTCAGGCGTGGTGCTGAACACAGGTTTGTTTATAGGAGTGTCAACACTTTGCACATGATTTTATTATTTTTTTTATTTTTTCACTTTGGCAGGAATATTGAGCTCTGCTTGCTCTGATTGGCCGCTGCTTGGCTCCGGGTCATGTTAATCCTAAAGATGACTTTAAATTAATTTCCTGCAGAAGGGCAGTTTTTTTCCCCCTTATTTTTCTTAATGAGCCACCTGCTGTCAACATCTACACAGCCTAATCAGACTACCCACATTAAAATGAACATGAGAGCTTGCGTTTTCAGCACGATGCCTGAAGTTTGTTCTAAAAAGGCCTTTATGCAAACAATAAATGCCATAAAAGATGGTAATTGTGGCAGGAGTTGTTGCGGATCAGGCAACAAGAAAAACAGACTTAACCTTTTTTTTTTTACATTGCATGTTATTGAAAGCAACTATGCTGAGATAATAAATCAATGGCAGAAAAGCAATAAAAAATCTGACAGAGGCACTTGTTGCTGCGACTTCAGCAGAGCTGTCTCTGGAGTGTGAGCTGCAGGTAAACACTGAGGTATGTAAAGGTTCTGAGTTTCATTGATCTCATCTAGCATTTACAAAGACATGTTTCGCGAAACAAGAAATTTCCCCTAACTTTCTATCAGCTTGAGGGTGAGTAGATGTAGGTGAACTGTTCCTTTAAAGTGTGGTTGAACATTCACTAACTAAAAATGGTTACCATGGTATAGAGTATGACTTTTTTAAGTACTTAATAGAAAATCACTGGAAATGAGAGCTAATGATGAAAACACTAAAGAGGATGCGTTGTTTAATCTTTTAATCTTTTTTTTTTTTACTCATAAATGACTTTTCAAATGAAGAGGCCTTGGTGGAGACTTAGTCATACATCAGTTTTTTTGTAATTGTGCTGGTGATATCTCTCTTTCTTGAGTAGCAAATTAGCAAATGCTCCTTCCTATGTTCAAGATTTCAAATTGTGTCTCATTTAAGAGCAGCAGAGTTCTATTTCAGTGAAGCCATTATGGGAGATTTACCAAAAAGAGATTTGTCAATAAAAGTTCAAGAGTAAAAAACATAGCCAGCAGTGTCTCATATTCCCTGTTTAACAGGGCTTTAGCTAGATGGATTGAGATCCACACATCTGAAGTGCTCCCACATACTGTTTGATATTCAACCCAAGGTTCTTGGCCATGTCTTCCCCGTCTCAGAAGACTTTCTGAATGCTTTACATTCTAAGGGCTTTCACCTTTTATGTCTTTCAGCTGAGGCAGGGCTTTTATACAAAGAGCACCTTCAGCTGTGTTTTGTTCAGGTTGTCCCTGTGTAAACATTGCCCATAGGATGTGAAAACATCACGAAATTCTACCATTCTAGTCTGAAATCAGTGGGGGACCTTGTGTAAAAACAGTTTCTTAATGCCAAGATGAGTTTCTTGGAAGAGCAATTTACCCACAGATACTTTAGCACAATTAGAGGTCATGAATCTGTGAGGCTGGCTGTGCTCCAAAGTTCTGAAAAGAAAAAAAAAGAAGTTTTGAAAAGTTTCTGTGCCTTTTTCAGTATTTTCACTAAACTAGTATAAGAAATATGTATGAAAGTATTGGATATTTCATCTATCACATTATAGGACAGACCAGCAGAACAGCTGTCACAGCGGCTACAAGAGGAAATGGCAGAATAACAGCACAACGAATTTCCTGTTATTTCCCAAGATTCTCCTAAGCTAGTTGCTGTAAGACATCATTGTCAGACCATCTGCCATGGATGCTCTGAGAAAGATGGATAAGGCAGTGCTATTCAGCTCTGCTTGTCATGCAATGAAAAAAAAATCCCCTTTGGCCAAAAAAAAAAAGCATTCTCCCAATAGGCCACCATTATAAAACGGAGTTCTGTGAAACTCTTTGGCAGGTCATGAAGCCAGTAAAAAGGTCAGTTATTACTTTTTGAACCATTAACTTTTAAACCATGGAGGTTTTATATTTGTAAACCTATAGTTTTGAAAGCTGTGGGGCATCATCCTAATGTAAAGTCTATGGGCTGGATGAGAACACCCATGTAGGGTCGGCAGGTGAAACACGGGAAGCCATAAATGCAAATCAAAAACAGACCATATGCATAAGTGTCCGAGCTGAAAAGAGTTATTCTGAGTTTGTGAATGTCAGCTTTAGTAACATGGAGGGGGGGTGTTGACTCCGTGACTGAGAGAGTTACAGTACAATTTTTGAGCTCAGCTATAGAGGTCTTGTTTACAAATAAACAGCTGATGCATTGGCTGTCTGCTTTACTGCATACAGTATGTATTTTTCTTTCTGTATTTTTTGTATTTTTCTCCTGCTAGAAGTCTGCAAAACAAAACAATCACAGAAGACATAGCTTGACTACATGGTGAAGTCGTTTTGGATCAGTCTAGTTGCTGTTTTCATAGCCTTACAGTCATCATAGCAGATGAAAATCTGCCTCATGCAGAGAGGTTCACAGACAAGATAATGTGTTTAAGTTTTATTCATGTTGCCTTTAGTCACATTCATTGATTTCCTTTCTCAGTCTCTAAAGGTTGGCGTTACTCTGGAAGTTACAGCAGTCACATTTTATTTAAAGGAACACCTTGACATTTTTAATGATAAAGGGGCAGGGGTTGGAGTCATGTATGTAAATCAATATTTTATCCCATGGCTAAAAACAGCAAAGGAGGCTAAAAACAAACTGAAATATCAGGGCTCAATGCTTTAGTCAGTGTGATACTAATGCTGAGTTGTGACTGAGATAAATGCACTTAATGCACTTGCAAGCTGTTTCTGCAGACCTCTCAGGACAAAACACAGTAGCTGTCACACATAGCCTCTCATTCCATTTTGTTGTTCCCCACAGAGCAGCCCTATTTATGGAAGTCAATTATAATCTGTCATATGACATGGCTAGGTTGTACTAGATTGTGCCAAGAGCTGGTGTGCAAGATTATTAGACAAATTCAAGACACAAGAGACAGCATTCTTATGATCGATTCATGTTTTTTTTTTTTCATTTCATATTGTCATGAATTTAACTTTAGGCTTTGGACAAGTGATTAAACAAGATGAGCAGTAGATGATGTTGCCTCGGGCTCTGGGAAGTGATGGCTGATTATTTAGAAATAAAGGGCAGGTTAATCAATAAAGAGAATAAGCAGCAGTTGCCCTAATTTAATGGCCTCAACACAGAGCTGTAAAGTGGGAAGTATTATTTTGCCCCTGGTTTTGCTAATAAAGCCCAATTTTTCCCATAGACAATGAGAGAGGGCTCACAATTGGAGCACCTTTATGGCTTGGATCAGTAATCCCAGTTAAATCATCTGTATAAAAAGATCTGTGTTAGAAAATATGCGATCATCTGATAAATAGGCGAGGATACATACCTGTACATTAAAATGTACATGACTACTACTACTAGTACATTAGTAATT
>JAQNCA010000025.1:2555092-2567782 GCA_029783725.1 Acanthurus tractus | reverse complement strand
ACATAAAAATGTACATGACTACTACTACTACTACATTAGTAATTTTTTGTGCATTATGGTAGAAAGAAAGCAAGAAAGAAAGAAAGAAAGAAAGAAAGAAAAATTAAAAAAACATAATCATTGTACTTAAAAGTCTGTTACATGTGCTGCATTGAGTATTTAAAGAAAAAATTTAATTATTTTAAAAATTAAACAGTATTATAGAGTCAAGAGATCTACTTTCCGTATAAGGTGTCTAACACTAACCCTTAGAACAGCTTATGTTGTGAATTGCACTTTGACTTTAATTTAAAATATATAGAGAGATCCAGAACAAGGGCAAGTTACTTATTAAATCACTGACCCATTCATAAGGGTAAATAAAACTTCTGCAATGCCGCTGTCTCTGTACTTTGAGTGAAATGCTAATGTCAGCATGCTAACATGGGCACAATGAGAATATTATCAAGCTGATGTTGCACATTATAAATTTCTTATCAAGTGCAGCACCATAGTTTGGTTTGTAAGAATGCTAATATTTGCTAATTAGCACTAAAAACAAAGAGCAACTAAGGCTGATGGGAATATGGACAGTTTTGCTCCAGTCATGAGGTAATTGACATATCAAAATTTTTACCTGATGATAGTGCCAGAGAAACAGTTAGGCTATCACCAAATTTACTGCAATGTATTCCACTGTATTGCAATGTCTTCAATATGAAACATGAACGACGAGCGGAGTTTTGTTCGTGTCTGCCTTTTATTTGCACAGATGTTTCCATCCGGACCAATTTTGTAAAGTAACAGACATAGCAGCAATTGTCCCAGTTCCTTGGTTTATAAAACATACATCTCACAGCTTTGAAAGAGCACATTTCCCAGGCTTTACTATGTCTCTTCTCTGTTATTGAGAATTATTAGTGTTTTGAGTTTCTGTGGAGGACAACTTCTCATTTAAAGTGGTTCAAATCACCAGTGATGAGACTGGTGATTTTACAGAAAGATTTCATAACTCTGGTTTGTTTGCGCACTCTTGGATTTATTATTGGTGTTTCCCCTCCTCTCACTAATAGCACTCTATGTCTTTTCATCTCCCTTTCACTCAGGAGAGTCTTTAACTGTCTGAGTTGGATAGTTGTAAATGTTAATGGGTAACAAGGTGAGCTGGGATCAATGAGGATATTAAACCGACCAGCCTGTCTTTGTCTTATCAGCCTGATGAGCTAGAACACACTCTCTTTTTCAGCTGTACACACAAAAGCACATGCATAAAAGAGACGAGTAATTTCTATCCATTTTTCTTCTTCCTCTCTCATAAAAGTCCCCCCACCACCACCCCATCCACCCACCCACCCACACACACACACACACATGCATATTTTCTCTGCTCCATCTCTGCCTTGCTTAATAATTTAATCACTTAACAGCAACAGCCAGCCATGCTATTCCAGTCTCTGCCGTGGAGGGTAAATTATAGCTCCGTAGGTAGAGAACAGCCATTACTGTAAGGCCTTATGAAGATGTATTATGGAGCCATGCTTTGTTGAGACCTTGTCATTGTCAAAGCACTAAATACGCCATAGGTGGAGTGAAGTATTACAGATCTTTGAAGTGGATATACTATAATGCTGCTATGGGTTTTTAAAAGGCCGACACTGTTATTGTTGGTGTGCAGTGACTGAAAAGTGTGGCCAAAGGAAGGATGGGTGTTTTTGTGCGTGTGTATACACATGGGTTATTAAGTTAGTTAGAGAGATGAGAAGAGTAGAGAATGGGGAATGGGGGGTGAGGGCTCAGCTAAAAGAAAAATCTCCACTGAAGGGCCAGATATACTGACAAACAGACCTGCTCTGCACAGTCATACAGAGTATATGGGCCCCATGTACAGCCTGCATGATAATGAACCACTGGATCCATGCAAACATCCACCAACAAATATTGACCCTTGGCCGAACTACACACATGTTACACAGTGCCTATGCAATCTAGATAAGATTATTCTGTTCCCCTGCTCACCTTATTTTTCATGGCAGGTGTCACTACTTTCTCTTTCATACGCAATGAACTATGCACAGCTTCACATGAGAAACAAGAAATACATTGGCATTTTTCAACAAAAGAATTGAAATGTCACAGGTTTAATCTCCTACTGTGCCACTTCAAGTAAACATGGAACAAGAAACAGGCTGTGTTTTTATAGTTTTTTTTTTTTTGGAGCTGTCATATCATACCTCCTGGCTAAATCAGACGTCAAGAGTCACATGTGGCATGTTGGCTGGGACAGATGACACAAAGATTAAACTGCACCATGTCATTACTTTATTACCTGTTTTGCAGCATTCCTTTCATTCATTCCTTGAAACGCACTTAAATGAGCTGTGCATGTGCAGACAAATACACAAGTTGTATACTAAATTGATTTTAGTCTAAAACATAATCCTGCTAGTTTTGTTGCTGAATGTATCTATATTATTATCATCCTTTCCAGTTCCCAGTAAATGTAAACTCAAAAAGTCAAAATCACCTTTAATGCATTTCAAGCTCAAAATATCAAAGTTTTACAAGCACTGATTAAAAAAAATGACAAGGGCAAAAACCTGAATGACATCAGACAATGAGTTTCTGATATTCATCGAGTTTTTAAAATCCATGTTAAACACTTAAAAAGTATTTTTAAAACAACATGAAGAAATACCAAGAATAAAGACTTTCTATCTTTATACAGGTTAATGGATACACCATGTTAACTGTATTAAAAATTCTATTAAGTCTATTAAAATAAACTTAAATTCAATCAACAGCAAGCAGCAATTAGATTAATGGATTTTGCATTCAGCTATCATTTTAATCCTTCATTAAATAAAATTGGGGCTACTCAGAGAACAAGCAGCCCTTACAGGTGAGAGATCCATTAGCATCTGTCACACCATTATCTGCAATTTCATGATACCAAAGGCTTCTGACAGCACAGGACGGCCACTCTGCTGCTGCTGCCGCTGCTGATGGGAAGGTCTTTGTGCTTTCTCTCTGCTGTTTCACAAAAGGCAAAGAGGGCAGCTTTCAAATAGACTGGGTTCTACAGGTACATCCCACTGCCTTGAAAACCAGACGTGCCATTTAAAGGGGTTGCTGCTACTTCAGGGTTTATAAAAAACTAACCAAAACTAAGGCACTGCCTGGCACTTTTCCCCTTTCCTTTTTGGTTTTGACTTTCCCATTCTCATGGCTTGAGGCAACACTGCAGTGTGTGGTGTGTGAGGGTTAGCAAAGGAAAAAGACGTTGTCCTTCAACAGGTTTAGAACTTCAGGTTATAAACATGGAAGCTGTGTCATCACACTGATGAACATGTGGACTTGGTTTATGTCTTGGCAAGCTTTGCAACACAAATGGCCCTCCACACTCCAAAAAAACAACTTTCCATGCCCCCCCCCCCTTATCAGACATTTTTAACCATTGTGTTTAGTGGAAACCCTCCATTCTCACCAACAATAACCTCAAAATATGGTCCCCAGACCTCCAACCGCTCTGGGGGAAAGAAAGCGGTTCTGCCAGGCCTATTTATCATAGTTTCAATAATGGTCTGGCACATTTTCTAAGCCCAGGATCTTGATATCTTCATTTGCTAAATCACTTCATAATTACAAGATAGAAGAAGCCAGCTATTCTGACAGTGGGAAGACTTTAAGCTACTCATGCTAGGATTCTGCATGAGGAATCCATGAAACTAGGCATAGCCATTTTTTTTCGCTTTGGTTTTAGAAAAGCCGTTGAACCCAACCCCCCTCTTCTTTTTTGCATCAACCGGAATGCAATGTTCTGGATATCTTCCATCCTTAGGGGAAACCCCCTTTTCCCAAGTGTCTTCATAAGCTCTGCAAGGTTATTTTCATCTTAGAAGATAAAGGGTTTCCTCCCAATTGTGTGCTTGTGGTTCCCTGAGCCTTTGACTCTTCATTGAAGGGTTGACTTTGAACATTTCAGGCCAAAAAACAAAGCTGACAAACACTAACTTGTCGCCCTCTCTTTTCCTGGAATCCATTTAATACATTTACTTGAGTTTTTTAATGTAATTTATAAAATTTTGGATGATTGACTGTCACATTTGTATGTAACTACAAAATAATGTTTGTTTGTGAGTGTGTTTTAGAGACAGAGTGTGAGAGAGAGAGAGAGAGAGAGACAGAGAGAGAGAGAGAGAGAGAGAGAGAGAGAGAGAGAGAGAGAGAGAGAAAGGGTAAAACTATAAAGTGACTGAAAAAACCATCACAAGCATAGTTTGATAACATCTGAGAAAATTGTATTACTTAAGGAAGATTTAGATCTTTAAAGTTAATCTTGTCAGAGTGCCAAACAGTTTTGCTATTACACAGTTATACAGTTCACTTATGTAGCTTCCTGATTTGTGAGGTAAAAGCTAATTCCCTTATTAAAGCTTTTTCAGTCACCTGACATACTTGCAAGACTTACAGATAAAGTTTGTTGACTCATTTTTTTTAAACAGAAAATAAATATATTGGAGCTAAGGTTTGCTTTATTGCTCACTGTCCCAGATAAACCCAGTTCATTCTACTTATATGCATTTACTTACACTCAATTTTTCCCCCACTGATAAGATGCAATTTGGAAATTTGTGTCAAAAAAGGCTGCCTTTAGTCAGGGAAAGCTTTGCCTGGCATTAGTGTCATTCATTCTTACATATTTTTATGTTAGCAAAAAAAAGAAAGAAAAAAAGTTACTGCTAAAACCACAACTTGACATTTTTTTGCGTACTGATGCAATGTTATCAGTTTAAGATAATTTTATCAGCTAGTGAGCTGCTATAATATTCATCTTGGGATAGAGTCAGACTAACCGTTTTCCACAATATCCAACACCAGAATTATCTAATTACCTGCTTGTCTTGTAGCTCTTAAGCTAGTTGTCAGAAAACAGATTAGTAAATTCCCCAAAATTCTGAACTGTTCTTTTAAATGATTTCAAACACTATAAGCCTTATGCTGAACCATTGCAATTTATACACAAATAAGCAGTACCAACCTTTATTAGGTCTATTATATCATAAAAAATCGGCCTCTTGGATCATAAAGATCAATCAAAGAATACAGTCTAATAAGCTGCTCACAAAATGAAGCCAAACAGGTTATGTTAACCATGTTATGCAGCCTACATAAGAATAATCTGAAATTTTACCTAATTGAGCTCTGGATAACATGGTTTCTTTGGCATGTTGCATGGGAACCTATTGAATGACCTTTTATTATGCAGTGAGTGCAAACACAAATATTCAATTGTTTTGTGATATTATTTAAAGTAGCTGAAGAGTGATTATTTAAACTAAAATATATAGTTTTGTTATAGTTATAGTGTATAGAACTATATAGTAATATAGCTCTACTTCATAAAAGTAGAAACTCATTTGTAGTGGTAGTGGAGTGGAGTGTTTGCTTCTGAGTCAACAGAGAAGAAAACAGTGAGGTTGACTGCTGCATATAGATGGTGTGCTGTGGTTTCCCAGAAAGTTATTTCCCTGACAGTGGTCTGCTTCGCCCCGGGGTGCATAACTTCATAATTTGCCACACTGGAGCTGTTTCTACACCACTGGTTTTCCCTTAGTTCCCTCAGCAGCGATGGGCCACAAAAGCATCAAAATTACATATCACCGCTGAGATAGCGGCATTTCTTCCCAAAACATAATAAAGTAAAGGCACAACTATTTTCAAATGAAAGCAATACAGAATGATTGCCACTTTTATAATTGCATGGGCCCTCTTGTATTACAAACCACCTCGGGCATTTGAAAGTAACCCCCCCACCTCCTGTATAAAAGTCATTACCCATCCTCCACTCTCCTGTTACAGCCACGCTAACGCTCAGACCACACACCACCTCAGGGCCTCCTGTCTGTTTGTCTCAACTGAGCCTTATCTGTGTTGTGTGTGTGTGTGTGTGTGCAAGAGTGTGTGCTCAGTGTGTGTTTGTGTGCGCGTATGTCAATGAACATATGCTTCCTGTTAATGCAAACATCCACGCATGAGTGGTTATTTTATTGTTCATGTCTGCAGACTATGTATCTGCAATGTAATTCCTTCCACTACAGTCTCTTCATATATGATGAGGTTTACTGAAAAAATACCCCCCACTCCCACCCCTGAGCTCTATCACCCCACCAACCAACACCTATGGATGCCACTTTTCTCCCCAGTATCACTTAGATTTGTTCAGTTTAGCACTGTCACATAAAAAGAAGAATCACTTTTAGGTTAAATAACCATAAAAATAAATATACTTAAAAACAAATACTATTTAATTAGGTGAATGGAAATTGTTTTTGGTAGCCTTTTATGATGTGGATCCTCAGATTAGCATCAGATTTGTCCCAATGATATCAACACTACAACACTACACGTATGTGTAAATATGATAAGGCAGTGTCTTAATTCAATTATATTCCTCTTAGTCAGTGATCTTATATTTTTTTATTTTATTGATGTATGAGTGACAGTAGGCAAATCTTGTTTCATTAGTGAGTACAGGGTGATTCTGTACAGCTGCTGTATTTACATTGTTTTCTTCTCTGTGATTCAGTGTTAGAAAGTTTGCATTGGAAATGGCTTGCCAGGGTGTGTCTTTATGAAAAGAAGAAGATAACCGATCCTGTTTTCAACTTGCTTCATTTAATACTCACAGTCAACAAGCTTTGCCAGCATGTAAAACTGGTAGGAGGAAAAAAGAAAAAAAAAACAAGCAACCCATGCTAAACAATTTCCGTGGTGCTCAAATCAGGTTTTACAGTGATCACCACAGGTTTGTGTGGCAGTGTGGTTGTATTGGCTGATTTCCAAATTTGTACTAATGTCTTTGTATTTCCTTGTGACAGGATTGTTAAACTCTGCTAAACTGATTGATGATCCTTTTTGATGGCGCTTAGTCTGAAAAATGTAAATGTTGATTAGATTAAGTTAAATGTACTGTATTTCTGTTATTAGTTTTTTAGACCATGAATAGCTGTGATAGAAAATGTACACAGTCATTTTGCGGCGGGCTAACAGTTAAAAAAAGAAATGTGTTTTCTTGAAATCAGTAAATTTTGATCATAATAGCAAAGCTAGCAAACCAGCAGCTAGAACACAAACACAGCGATGTAGCCAATTAAATAATTGAAAATTTCTTTTTTTTTTTAATTAATTGAAATACTAACTACATATTTTTAAACTTATTGTTTTGTGTGTTTTTTTGGTTTTTTGCTTTGTTTTTGTTTTGAAGAATAACTTCCAACCCTAGTCGACAACACCATCATTTTCCATACTGCGACACCCATTTTGATGTTTATGTGACTGGATTGTGCTTCCTGCAGAGAAGAGCTCAGGCCTACCTCATTTTCGCCTGGCGGGTCAGCTGCTCTGTGTTTCAGTCTGAAGCCGTTGGCTGCTACTGAACCGTTTGGCTCTTTTCTCTACTAGCGAGCAAACCTACAATCTAGACCCAACTGTCCATCCAGCTCATTTTTAAAGGGATTTATCATCATATATGCCCGTGTATCCAAAACACATCGATCATTGGGGATTTCTAGCACCGGTTGGCCGGGTCTGAAGGCCGTTATAACGGTTTTTCGAGGTTTAATTAGAGCTAGAAAACAACGGTGGTGGAGGAGGAGGAGATTCCATATTAGGAGCACAGAGGAGAAGGCACCCCCCTTGTGTGATTTGGAGCTTCTGGTGAGTGTTTATCGTAATTTTACGCTAATATTGCCGTTATAAATTATATCCCCGTGTGGAGTAGTCACATACGACTGTATATACAATGTTTGGGCGGCTTGTTGGGCTGTTTTGAACGTTTATTTTTATATTTTCTCTTGGGGGTGGGGGATGGGCAGCGTCAGCGCGTGAGTAGGCGCGCGCGCACACCGTGCTTGTGTTCGTAGGGCAGTTCTCGTGGTTGGTTAGTGTTCAGGAGCGCGCCCTTCCTTCCTGCAACTACTGCTCGCTTTAATGTCAAAACACTAAATTCATTTTAGAGACCTAATTATGACTGCATTTAATGTATACATAGTGATGTGATTTCCTAGGACTCAAAAATTAATTTGTTTCTTTTTTTGGGGGGTAGCAGTCTAACTTTTAACTTAACTATTTGTTTTATTTGATTTCGTTTAGATATATTTTCAGTTATGAATGATCGTTCTGTTCCTTCTTTAATAACTGTGTGTGTTGAGTACACTTTGTTCCAGTTTTGAGAAATATTTAAGTATAAATAAAAATAAATACAATAAGTATGTGTTGTTACAAAACAACGAGAACCGTTGTAAATTGAAACGGAAACTGTAGTTTGAGCAATGTTTGCATTTTGTTCAATAGTTTCCTATAAGTTTGAAGAATTGTGCTTTGCATGTCCCTTAACTATTAGCATAGTTAGATAATATTGTTGTTTAACCTCTTTTTTTCTGACCTGTAACAACATAGTCATTAATGTGCCAATGGCCTTTGTATATTACGCTGTATGATACTTTATCACCTTTGTGCCAGTCTTACTCAAAGCTTTCTAGAGTGCCTTGCAGCTGGTTACTCCAAAGCCATGAGTGGTGTGGGGGAGGGGTGAGCACACACCCACACACACACCCAAGAGGGCCACTTGCCAACCTTGTGAAGCTCAACTCAATGACACAATGTACCAGTTTCAGATAAGGAAAAGCCTCTGACTCTGTTTAGTCAGAGTCAGGAATCATAGGCTAATTGGGTTAGGTATTTTTAGGTGAGAACTGAAATCTAAATCAAATAATCAACTTAAAAATACTTCTAATTTCCACCAAATGTTTTCTGCCATGCTGTTTCCTTAGAGTTTTGGCCAATATTGTTAT
This sequence comes from Acanthurus tractus, assembly GCA_029783725.1. NCBI lineage: Eukaryota > Metazoa > Chordata > Actinopteri > Acanthuriformes > Acanthuridae > Acanthurus > Acanthurus tractus. The sequence goes on along the minus strand of JAQNCA010000025.1, from coordinate 2,558,951 downwards.
TGTTAGAATGTTGCGGCCAATATTAAAAATGTTTTATGTATATAAGAATGTATATGAAAGTGTCCTAATGTGTCTTAAACCATGGGCACCTACCAAGTGAAAGAATGGACTGTGTGTATGTCCTGTTTTGTGTTTTGTTGTAGAGACTAATTAATACTCCTTATAGCACTGATACCTGGTGTTTAAAATGGATAAAAATATATCTATGAAAACTCTATTGGTAATCAGTGGTTGTTTGTGGTTAGAATAGTTCATCAGGCACCAATGAGTGTAACTGGTCTCTATTATCTTGTATGTAAGAGGCTGAGGGTGTTGAATATATCTTATATATTTGTGTGACAAAATTATTGAATCGTTTTTTGGGGTAAAGATTCGGGGGTATTAAGGTATTACAGTAAACTAGGGAATGTAGAAATCCCATCGGTATACACATATTTTTTTTTATCACAGTCTAAAATACAGACACGCACTCTTGTGTTAATGTAATATAGAACTGTACTGAAGTGATGTAATGTACAGGAAGTTAAACTGAAAAATATGTCCACTGTAAGCAGTGGATATCATTTTAAAGAAATTAAAATAGATTCAATTCTTTTTCCCTGATAGGGAGTATTTTTGGTTTAGTCCTAAGGTGAGCAAACCAAGCACAGCTACATTTGTCTAAGTAGGCAAATTGCATTTAAATTTAACACATGCAGCATTGTAAGCTAAACAGTGACAACCTCTCTTCTCTTCTGTCATCAGCTGCTAATATTGTACATTTTTAAAAATCTTTTTTACACAAATACCATCATTAACCATTGCCCCTGTGGAATTGTCAAAAGAATGAATGCAAGTAATGAATAAACACAGCCTTGGCGTAGTAACTGTTTCAGTTATTTCCATCAGTTATTTCCACATACACAGGTGCACAACATATGTGCATGACAGCAGTCAGCTGACTGTCAGTCTTTGTGGTGTATTCAAGTGCAACTTACAGCAGAAGAGGTGAAGCAAAGCATCCATCTATCTCTGCTTGCTCTTGTCTATTAAGGTTGGCTCAGTGTGTCAACCAAGGACACCAACCAATAACACAGAAGCAAGCATTTTTCATGGTCTCTGACACATGCAGTGTGTAGATGTTTAACGCGAACAAAGTAACCTTTACCACCACATTTTAATGAGATAGAAACAGGTACATAAACGGGGTGTCATGTTGCTGGACACAAAACTCCAGCACAGTGAGACTGGAGGGTCTAAGTTTTCGTAATATCTATTTTTTATTTTCCGTAATTTTTCTGTTCAAGATTAGTTCATCTGCTTGCTACAATATGATTTTTAATGTGCTTTTTAAAACCATATCAAAAATAGAAGAACTGGCAAAGAAGATCCTTACTCTGCAGTATGTTTCTATTTTTTGTTTGAGTAAATTGTTTTGCTCAATATGCATTCAATGAGGATGGAGTGCGAGTGTAAAAAGGTTTTTCTGTGTCCGTAGGTGACCCATATTAAGAACAGGGTCACACCTGCCCATGTAATTTGAGGTGTTTACTAAAAAGAGTCAGAGCAATTAATTGGGGGATCATACACAGAATGTCTTGGGCTCCCCTCTGCTTCACTGCTGAACCCTTTAGCAGGTAATTCAATCTAAGCAAATAAAATTCATCATAATTACACCGGCTATCTTTATTGCAAGCCACATGAACAGCCTAAGAATGAGGACCATCCACAGAGATCAAAACACATCTGCATTACTGCACAGAGCAGCCAGAGTATGTGGAAAAATACTGTGTTTAAAAAGACAGTACATTGGTCTTTTTTAAAATCTAATTCAGTGTTAATCATACTGGCATTTAGCTTTTTCCGAACATTTCAAAGTATAGTCTTCATTCGGTCAATCTGAATGTCAGTCATAATTTTTCCGACTTGAACAAATAAAGCCTTTTTTGTTAAGCCCTTTTACTTTTGTTTTTGTACAAAATGTTTTGATTCAACTCAGTAGTCATCTTGAATTATGTTGCATACCATACAAGGCATAGCAAGTACTAAAAAAGTATTGTTAACATTTGGTCCATCTCGAGTGGACCATATCCAAACACAGACACTAAAAATCCTCCCCCCTGATGGTTCATTTGTTCTCTCTCTCTAAACTCTCTGTTTCGGCTCTGTCATCAACAACTGAACTTATTGGATAATAATGGAAATAGAGTAGAATACCCCACCTGTGAAACAGTGAGACAGTGATACAAGAATAATGTGGTTGTTAGATATTCCAACCTCATACACACATACTTGCGTTTACTGTAGTGGGGTTTGTGCAATTTATACTATTCACGATTCACATAATTAGGTAAAAAAATTCATGTACACACATCATTACTAAAATTTACTAGTAAGAGTAGACATTGGGACAGTCATGATATTGGATTATTTACTCAACAATTTGTATGACCTAAGAATTTACAATAATGATAATGTTGCAATGTAAATAGGAAATTATAAAAATGTGTTGTGTTATTCATTTTTAACTTTGTTTGATTTGTGTGTTTTTTGTCAAAGTATTATGCTTAATGTAAGATGTAGTGAGGTTTAGAGTGAGCATATAATCTTAACTGAACAATGTGTACAAAAAGCACAATTGTTTTATGGTGGTAGATATTTTTATTTACTGATCACACAAAGTCTTCCAGAGTGTAATTTTGATTTGAGTCAAAACAGGGGCCTGCAGTTGATATTGGACAATATAATTTATATCATTGAACACGTTTAGTTACAGAAGAAGAAAGTGCTACCCATTCTCAGCTTTTGCCCATAAAAGAAAAAACCAAGACATATATTTGCGTTAAGTGCAGTAAATCTTTCTATCACCCGTAAACCCTGTGAACACGCATAAAATATGGCTTAGCAGCAAGAAAAATCAACAAAAGTATATAATTTGGCCCATTAATAACTGTCAAGGCACGCTGGCATATAAATAAATAGAATTATTTCTGTGCTGATAGGTATTTGACGACTGATGGAGAGGGCCAGGAAGCTGTTTGACCATTTTCACATTGACCCATTTTACCTGACTGTAATGCAAGAAAGGTTTCTAATAATGACCAAACTGACACCAGAATTTGAAATGAGGCAGTGAGAGAAATTTGTGGTCTCTGTGTATATTTATAGTCACTTCTTTCTGCTGCAGTCTCACATGGTAATTTAGACTGAAAAGAAAGCTTGTGATGTACATTCATGCTTATATAGTGTGGCTTAGCTGTTACAAGGAGTTTCTTTTTAATATGATGAAACACTGTTAGTATATACTGGATTTGTTTTTTTGTCCTTGGTGTTGTATTTTCACAGAAAATGGTGGGCACAGGACACAAAAATACGGTTATTTAAAGAGCTGGCAGCTGAGTCATGTTATCTACACAGGACACATTGATTAGTTGGCCTTATTAAATCACAGAAGAGAGTGGTGGAGTAGTACAGTTATGTAACCAAAACAAAGATGGATGATTTAATATTCCATTGCTCTACCCTAACCAAAACTAAATAACATCTCTGTTATAACAAAACAGTTGTGTCTTTAAATTTAGATGTGTATTTCTAAGTTAAGTACATTAGTAGAAATGATTTGATGTATTAAATACTAAATACATATAAAGGCTTTTTTAGAAACAAAGACCTAAATGCTTATCCTGTGGATAAAACCAAATTACTGAGGGCATTATTGAACTGTAATGCTTCATAAGGAAAAGGAGAAAAATTTGGGGTAACTATACTACTTTCAGTACATAAGGTCACGGAAGCATTTTTGCTTCATTGTATCGTCTCTATTAATAAGTTATATTTTCATTATCAGAGTCACACATAACATAAGGCTCCAGTTTTGAAT
>JAQNCA010000025.1:2521369-2541994 GCA_029783725.1 Acanthurus tractus | reverse complement strand
TGTGTCCTCAAATTTATGTTTTAATGTCAAAGTTTTTAAGATGAAGGCAAGGCTGGTTTTAAGTGTAGTTTAAACATGTTATTTTCACATTAACATAAAAGTTCTGTTTGCTTCTATGAAAAAAAACCCTTCCGGTTCCCTTTGGAGTTCTGTAAGAAATGGCTTGTGTGTTGTATAATTTTGTACATATTTTTGTACAAAGACTCTAACTCTAACAGTAGCCAGTAACTAAGTCTCCTACCTCCTGTTGTTGCAGATTCTGAGCCCATGGTACAAGGCCCAGACTGAACATTCTGGTGGAGCATTAAGACTTAATACTGTGGTGAGTGGTCAGATTTGGCTAAGATGTGTTTTTCCTTATCTATTAACATCATAGAACATGAGGAATTTTCAGAAAAAAGGTGAAATATCCATAGTTCTCAAAGGACAAGGCAACTTGGATTGTAAATATTACCTTTAAGCAGTAATTGCTTTTAAAAAATTGTCATTAACGATAAAGATCCTTTTTCTTTTATCAAGCTTATACTTAATATCCCCACAAAATGTCTCTTGTGAATCACCCTTGCATTTGTAATTGCTCGTGTTTTGTGTTATTTTTGAGTGCATATTTTATTTGAGTTACTGGGCAAATACTGGTTAACAAGTAATGAGTTTTCCCGCATGCCTACCTTGCATAGGCCAGTAGTATTATGTTGAATCATGAAGCCTCATGGAGTACGATGTAGCTACATTCGCTGGAATGTGTTATCATATAGCAAGTTAAAATTTGAATTCTTCTAATACTAATTAGAAGTTCTGCTATTAAGAGTAACATTTAACAACTTAACCTTGCACTGTGTCACACAAACAAGCTTGCAAGTGGCACTGACATGAAGTAGCATGTAAATTCCAAGGGGGGCAGAAAGAATTATGCCTCAGTCAGGTTTACAATGGCACAGTCACTACACACTATAACATCTCACTAGAAGACGGTTAGAAAAATTAAGAACAAAGTCTTGAGTCTTAAGTCAGTGTCATTGATGTGGCCTCAGTGATGTTCAGATTATGAATCTTAAAGTCAGTCAAAGATTTCAGAGCAAATAACTCTCACAAATAGGTTAGAAATTCTGGAGCAGGTGACAGTGTTTCCAAGTATGTGTAAAGATCCTAACCCTGAGACTAACATTGGTTACTATTCTATTCATCTATTCTTTTCTCCATGGATTAAATTCGAAAGTTAACTGTAAACTGTATTTACAAGTAAAAATGTGTCAAAATCAACAGTGATGGGTAGTGAGTAAAAACCTCATAAGTAAGTTAACCTGGAGGTCTCACCAAATAGATGAAGCTTACTTTTAAGCTTGTAAGCAGTACCTTGCACAGACTACATTTGAGAACGAACACAACTTGGTTTCCAACCTGCTAGCTAGCAAGGAATTTTTTTACATTCAGCTAAGGCTCTGTAAAGTATGAGTTATGTGCTGTGCCTGAGTTTTGTAATGTTGGAGAAAACTCTTGGGTTGATCGCAAACAACAGCAATGGTCTACAACCTTCAAATTGTTGTAGATATCCAATGTTTTCCATCACATGGGCCACATTTCCCAATATTGTTTTGCTTGCTTGATGCATTAAGTAGTTGTGCACCACCAACTGGGATATGCTGCCTTTCCACACTGTGAATGAATTAATAATGTTCAGAAATCAAGATATGCTGTTTCATTTTGAACAAATTAGTCACAAAGTGACGTGCTTGAAGAAGTTCATTTTCAGTGACATTTTAAATCTCCTCTAAAAATTTTGCTATTTTAAAAAACAACGACTGACAAATGTAGATTCATTTTTAAAACTTTTCTCCAGTTCTTGCTTGGATATAGTCGATATGTGTAGTGAAAAAGTGTTTGTGATGGGGCAAACGATTCACCCTATTCTTTTATTTTATTTTTTTCACGTGTATTAGTCTATTATTACATTGTTTGCTATACTCACTATCAATACTTACTTTCACACAAAACAGAGAGATTCCAAAAAATGGGGCACACATATTCGGGGCACATTCACTCAGTAAGTTTACACACATAGTTAAGTCGAAATATGGTTATAGAAAGATAATGCCATTGAATGGGACCACTCTCCTTGTCCCAATGTATATGCAACAGGGTAGAATCAATTTATAGATGGAAGCATGTTTGACTCTGCTCGAGCAGGAAATGATATGCTCCCTTTCAGCTAGTTTCTATTCGACTCTTTTCCAGTTGACCTATTATGTCACATACTGAACAATAATTTAATGTTAAACTGCTTCAGCTGACACAACATGAATGATGTCCTCTGGTCTGTCCAGAAATGTGTATTTTTTGCTCAAGCACTTGCCATGTTGGTGCATTTGTCTTGTTTTCTCCCCAACTTTCTTCTGTGTTTCTTATCTTTGGTGTCAATTTGCTTTAACACCCCACAAGTTCACCTAAGCACCCTCTCTCAAAAGTATTCCCACTAGCTATGAACACTCTCTGAAGGCCCCCTGGCGAACAACCACAATGCCAAGCTAACTAGCTAAACTAAATGTGTGTAAGCAACTGTGGGATTGGCAAGAGAGTTGCCAATAGATACATGACTATAAATTGTATTGTGGTTTATGAGGTGCTATAATGAGAGAAAGCAAAATGAGCTGTGATAACCAAGAGCAACCAAAAACAGACTACCAGTAAGACATAAAAAGCAAGAACCAAGTTACAGTGAACTTGAAATTAATTTCTATTGTGATGGATGAATTTATATAGGGTATAGAAGTGGTGATGTCAGAGAGGCTTAATCAGTCTGTAGTATCAGTCCAGAAATTTGGCCCAGATTATCTTCCAGTGTGAGCGGGTGACGGATCAATCTTAAGCCCCACGATCGGCCTTCCCGACAATCGGAGCCGCCCCGATAATTTTCAAACATGTTAGATATTTATATGATTACGCCACTCATTTTCTCTGAGGATGACAATAGTCAATCAGAGAGAGCCGCCTACGGGGGACTGGAAATGATCATTGGAAGTTATCGGAGATGATAACGGCGACCCCGCAACGAAACGTTCACTTGAATTTCTCACCTCCAGTTCTCTTTGTAGAATTACCATGTTGTCTGCGTCTCCCCAACCTCTTCTCCATCCAGATTCTTTTAGCCTTTTTCTTTCTGTCACTGCAAATAATAACTACAGCCAGCAGCACTGCACTAGTCTCCATTTTTTGTGCTTTTGTTTACATTTGCTTCCTTGTGAGATGACTTAGGATCACGTGGTGCGTCGCCTTCTGGTCTGATAATCTTGTTGAAATCCTGTAGTGTGTGCTGGTCATTATTTTCAAATCTTGTGTTGTGTGTTGTGTGTGTTTATGTTTAAGATTTAGGAGAAAATAATTTGTGAAGATTCTCCTTATGTGTGTGATACAACCCGATTTCAGAATCTTTTAAGATTTATAAAATCCTATAGTGTGAGCCAGGCATTTTTTTTTTAAATGTTGGTAGGCTTTCAGATCTCAGTGCACAGTATTAATTCAGCATAGCAGCCTAGAAATTTGCTTGTGTGCTATGCCTCTTCAACACGGTACTCCTGTTCTCAAAATACACCACAAATATTCCAGACACTTCTTCTCTTGTGTGTCTTAAAGGAAGCCCAAAATTCCATACCAGTCACAAAGGTCTTATCCCTGGTTAACCCTGATGCGTAAAACCTTTTTAGTCTGAGAGGACAAAAGAATTAGACACGTATAAAGAAACTTGAGTTATATTACCACAGACAAGGTCTGTATGACAGAGCATAAGAATTGACTTGCCACTGCTCCATTTGTCCACATCTCAGACAAAGATACAGTCGTATACATCATGGTTTACAGAAAGTAAAAAGACAGGATTGGACAAAACAAAATAGTTTCTTTACTAAACTGTGTAGACTTACTCTCCCTTTATGAACTGTGTTTAAAGAGCTTTTTTCCTCCCCTTCAATAATTAAATAACATGCAGGCTTGAGACCAAAGTTTCAAAGGTAAGTAGACACAGTAGTAGGCACACCACATCGACAAAAGAACCTAGCTCATAGGGATATCTAATAGGTCAATTCAAGCAGTAGACTGGCCGTTCACAGGCTTACAGCAAAGGCAGCAGCAAAAGCTGCTCTACTCAGTTCAACAAGCAGTTCTGCTTCTCTGCTCTTTTGTTATCACATGTAGTGCTGATAATCTTATAAATTTAGAATGCAGAGCTTTTATTTGTTCCTGGATAAGCAGTGCATTGCTACTTTTGCAGCAATTCAAAGGGATGCTTGCCTTGTGGGATGATCTGCTGTCTGTGGGTGTGTCTAGTCATCTCTCAACCCTTTCTGCAGGGTTGGCAGCTGTTTTCCATTGACCATGAGACTCACAAAAATGGGTACATTCATACATACAGAACATCATTACATTCAATATTTTGCATGGGCATACTAACCTAATAACCTATTATGAGGAAGTGCAAGAAAGTTTCAGATTGACAGAGAATGTCAAAGTAACCAATACTGACTGTGGCTCCTTCCTGTATTTAAAGAGTGACAATTTTGACATCATTACAATTTAATGTAAATGATGTGATGTCTCTCACACAAGACACACTTTGTGAGGTTATTTTGCGGGGCATTTGCCATGTATGTCTGTTAAGACAGGATTCTTACTGAACAGACTGACTACTGATTACTGAAAAGACTATTCAGACCAAATTTTAGGTGAATCAGATTTACTTGCTATGAGATGGACATCTAAATATAAAAAATGTAATTTCCTGTTACTAGAGAGTGGCGCTATGACTCTGACAAAAACTTTTTTGTGTAGATGTCTTCAGAATAAGACTCCTGTCAGTTGTGGGAAGTTTGGGACTGACTGGACACAGTATGCTTGCTCTGGTCTTGCCAAGCCACCACAGTTGCTGAAAACACAAAAACTTTGCAAGGAAACAAAAAAGTTTTAAAATAGTGCAGACCAAACCTGAGGTAGATGTGGTTAATTCTCTGCAAGTAGATTGTGAAAGAAGAATTCAATGCAAGCATTGAAATGGCAAACATTTTCTTTTCTTTTTTTTGTTTTGTTCACATTTCAGAATGGTTGACCTCCAGTAGGATTAAGGTTATGGCCAACAAAAGAACCTTTTATGAGCAAAAATTAAGTGTTGTTCTCTGCAAAATTGCAGTGTAGTGCTGGCAGGTCATCAGATGCTTACACAGGTAATGGAGTCTGCCACATTCTATTCTAACTCAAGATTGTCTCACATCTACCCATGGTCGCCTAATACCCCCAGCTGTCAATAAATTGGCTGATCCTGTTTATCTGTCCCACTTCCTTCCCTTCCTCACTGTGTCACTAGAAATAGATCTCTTCTGGTTCTTAGGGAGGGGAATGTGGATTAACAGCTTACTACAATAAACCGCTCAAAATAACTAAAAACAAGGCTTTAATCTGGGATGTTATCAAAGTGTGAGGCCTGTAGAAACAAGCTACAAGATGCAAGATTTATTTGTTGTAATTTTACAACACAAGGTTGCGCTAGGTAATAGATGTAGACCCTTATGCTACTGCTAGAAACATGAATTTAGAGGTTCATAGAAATATGACTTTTTTATTTGAGTGTGGAAGACAAGTTAAGAAGACTCTCAGTTTAAGGAAAAAGTTGCCTTGTAGTCTGGTGATATGGCAGCGGAAACTTAAGCATCTCTTGCAGGACTGCAACAGGGTAAACAGGCTGTGGTTGGGAAACTCTTTAAATGTCCTTTGGTTCCTGTGCTGACACCTCACCCAGCAGACAACAGTAAAGCTCTCTGAATTGGTACCAGTGATGTACTGGGAAGTTTAATCAGCTACTATAGAACCTTTTGTCCTGGGAAGTCCACTGTCCAAGCTAGTTTGTTATGTTTCCAGCTAGAATGCATTATTGTGTTATCTGGAACTCTTTTGTAATAAGTGTTTTGATTCTGTTGGGTGTGATGAGATGTTACTTTTGCATATCAACTGAAGATAAGCAAAAGCATACAAACAAACGTGTTCGAAATAATCAAAGTTGTAATAATTTTCTTGCTCAACTGATGAGTTGGTTATGTCTGCAATGATGTCATGATTTACAGCTTGAAAATAATTTGCATCATCGTGCTGCAGCTGAGAATTTTAAAAGCTAATGCTCCAAAGTTAAATATCACAGTGATGGCATTTGAGATTTAGACCTAGCTGTAGTTCATGTTGTAGTCTCTCATTTGGTAGTTTCTAATGTAGTTTTACAATTCTTTTGGGATTTTTCAACTGCAATGATTGTTTGTGTCCCTGGAAAGTTTTCCACAGACACAGATCCCATTGTTGACATTAAATGGTGTACTCCTCTTCCATAATGATTGTACTATTTAAAGCATGTCTGCTAGAACACGTGAAGTTGTAGTCAGTGTGATACTTACTCTGACAGTGAGACTTTCACAGCAAGCAGTAACCACTAGAGATAGAAATCTTTGAAAATTTCTCAAAGCAAAATATTTCCAATTATGATTCTTATGGTTACCATTCAAATAAAAATTGATTTTTGATTCAAAATTAATCCTGATTATTTGGATGGAAAAGAGGGCACTATTTCAGTCCCTCTCTCCATTAAACTGTGTGCTATACCATTAGCCATTGTCCTTTACCCTCAAATATATGGTTTTAAGTGTTACTGGGAACCAAACCGAAATATCTGAACCTTTTTATTTAAAAAAATCACAATATACATAACATCCATCTTGGAAAACTTTCCATTTAGAAAAACAATGCCTGACACTTATAAGCTGACTCATTTGACCTTCTAAAGAGATTCTTAGAGTGATGGGGATCCTGATTTAGACAAGGTCTTCTAATCCAAGCCAGCACGGCACCTTGCTGTGAGCTAACTACCACCAATTCATTGGCCCTCACTGACCTGCTGCATTCAGATGGACATGAGCTGCCTAGAGCAGGTTTAACTGCCAGTCAAGCGAGGCTAGCTGGCAAGGCCTACATACTACCATCTGTCACCGACAGACAGCTAGCCTCACTGACCTCACATAGGCCAAGTGAGCCAGAGCTAGGTTTGCCAATGCAATCTGTCATTCCATGAGACCAGTAACCCTGGAGAAGGGAAGGGGGAAGCCACATGCAGATTGGAGTTCATTTCCATTGTGATTTAAAAATTCTGAGAGAACAAACAATGTTTTCAATCATGGCTAATATAGCAAAATACATGATCAAGGTAATTTTTCCGATATATCAATACTAATATTTATCAGGTTATATATGAATATCAGGTTATATATGAATTGATAATGCTACCAATGCTACCAATGCTATATATGAATTGATAATGCTACCACAAAGAGTGTCCTAATGACTAAAAAAACTTGTGCAAATCATAGACTTCTTTAGTTGAACTTTAGAATGTAGTTGATTAACGTTAAAATAAGAACAGAACATTTAACCACGCAATTATAAATTGATGTAAAACATATTTTTTGTGATGCAAGAATTTATTGAATAACACCTAACTTAGCACACAGGCTCTATGTGTCTTAACAAAACAATGAAAGTTAGCTTGCCTAGTATCTTACTAAAATAATGTTGTGGCTAAGGGGATGGTGATGGTAACTTTATAGGTAATGGAAATAATTTGTTGTATTCGCCACCAACCAAAGTCTTATTATTGCAGATTGTCCTACATCCAGATCACATATGATTGACATGTCATTACCTTTTGGTCAACAATCTGCTCAGCTGTCAAGGATAGCATATGTTAACTTTCAGCATTTAACTAACACTGCAGGCTGTGTAAAACAAATCAGGAGTGGATTAGGAAAGCGCAAGTAGCTGTGGCCAGAGTGTCCAGTGACATTTGTGTTTGCTCAGCAGGTGTTAAATAAACTGGTTAGATGATTTCCTTTTTGTTACACTTACAATAAAAAATATATCCCTTTCATCCGTGTCATTCCCCCCAGCTTAGGTTCTGCACTGAAGAAACACTACCATTCACTGTCCATGTCTGAATATATGCACAGATTTTGGAAGTCCTGCACTTAATGTCACATTAAACATGCCACAGTGGGGATAATTTGGATTCAAAATCTTTTCTTTATGTAATCAGCATAGCAGTCTTTGGCCATGAAGCTCTACTGTTCTGGGCCATTGAATTATTGGTTGTGTCAGACTTTAAGAGACTCGAAAAAAAATTGTCCCAAATCATCCTATCTCCCCTGCTTAAGTTGCTTTTTCCTACTTTCTGAAAATAGACCCAAACCATTAGATCTCAGACAGAGCCTTTAAATAGAAATGACCCCCACTCCCACCTGCAGAGGAGACCTATTATAGCAGCCATCAAAGCTTGGGTGTTCATTATGAATCTATACAGTTAAGTTTTTAAGGAACTTGAAGCAGAAAAGGTAGATATTATTATCACAGACTAGGAAGGACAAAAGAGCACACATGGTGCAGTGAGACTCATCAGTGGTGGGTGGTAGTTTGTGAATTTCCTTAGCAAGAATGTAACTCCCTGCAACTGCAATCTGAAGAGGCCTTTTCAGAAATGCAACCTGTACCATTCACTGAACATGCAAATTGTTCAAGGAAAGACGACAGCTAGATTTGTTGATATGCAAAATGACTAACTTTTTTTTTTTTTATGAGAGAACGAAAATTCACATTTCATTTCAAAACACAGAGAAATAGTTCACTGAGAAAAGTAAAGAATGCAGTTACTTAAAAAAATCCAGTAACATTAGAACTTGACTTAGATGTTGTGCAGGGTTTCATACTTTTTTTTTCACAGCACTGCATTACATAAACTTTGTACTTAGGAGCTGGCAGGATAAATTCTCTTTAATGTTTGGTCTCATGGATTCGAAAATTTGAGTTCTTGCATACAGCTCATCTGTAATAGATAAGCTCAGGGTTGTAGTGCATGAAAGGGACTTATGGGATAGTTCCCATGGTGGAAACGGTATTGCCAAATCTCTACCAGTGCATGGTACATATTGTTATTTGATAAATAAATTATTTACAGGAATCTGTTTCATTGTCTTATTTCAGTCAGAGTTATATGTATGAACAGACAGTTAAAACGTGCTCCTTATTCACTAATCTTATATGGGAAAAATGCTTAGCATCCTTAACATCTTGCATACATCATGTTTTAATTTTTGTTTTTTGGGGGTTTTTTTTGCTTACAAAGAAAAATTGCTAACAAAGGATATTTTTTTGATATAAAGCAATAGATGTTGTGACAGCAAGTAGCACACAGCTGCATATTTGATGAGGTTTTGTCATATTTTTATCACACCTCTTTGAGAAAGTTAAAACCTTTAATATAATGTTTTCTTAGCCTGTGTTTGACTTAATAAATGATGAATACCAGCTGTCAATCCAAAGCAAATATAATTTACTTTGTGGTCTTGATTTTATATTGAGATGAACTAAACCTCCTTTACTCTCATGAATATAAATCCAGTTGTTCTTTGTCAGTAAGTTGTATTCTGTATGTAGTTGTCATGTACTGATTGACTTTTTGTGCAGATTGATTCTCTCTCTCTTTCTCTCTCTGTCTCTCTATTCCCTTTCTCTTTCAATGTGACTTGATTAAAGTCACAATGAGAGAAAGAGAGTGAAAGAGAGAGAGAAAAAGAGAGGGAGACAGAAAGAGAGAGAGAGAGAGAGAGAGGTAGAGAAGGAAAAAGAGTGAGAGGCTGAGAGAGACAGTGAAGAAATGCAGAGATAGAGATTCCCTTTTCCTCTCCCATCCCCCTTCTGATCTCCCACACTGACAACACAGATGATCCTGGCTGCAGATGGTGGCTCCACAGCGCCACTGCAGTGGGGTGGTGGTTGAAGGAACTAGAGCTTTCTGTTTACAGACCTGTGGTCCTTCCCGGGCAGTGCTGCTGTCAGATGGGATTTAAGCAGTGGGTCTTACTGATCAGTGGCTCAGCAGCCTGCAGGTTTTTTATTTCTACTAAACACAACAGCAGGTGATCGCTTTGCTCTTCACTTGAACTTACTTCTTGTTTGAAATGTGTTGTTAAATGTTGCTTGCTCTACAATCTAATTGTACCCTGTACACACTACAAGAGTATTACCACAGAAAGTTTCCACTGTCACCATATAGTTTAATTTATATTGTAAAGCTATAATATGTCTTATATGTCTTACATTGAGCTTTTTTTCTCCCAAGAACATTTCTGCTGTGAGGCAGTTACTTAGTGCAGCCTCCTGTGACTTGGCAAAGCAGCAGTCAGTGTAATGCAAACAAAGTGAAAATAGTTCATTCGACTAATTGCCAATATTAAGAAGACAGTTTATTTAAAGCAACTTTGTTTAGAAAACATAAACTTTTTAGACTTTTAGAGTGTCTGGAGGAGACTTTGTATTTTCTGAAGAATCTTACCACCAAGGCACAATGTATATGTATTTGGTTCTGTAAATTGGGCTCCCCTTACGCCCTCGGGATTTTGTAAATTTGCCAGGGGCACCTTTCAGGGAACAGGGCATATGCATTGCCATTAACGTCAGTGACTGGCTTCTGGCAACACAGTCCCACCAGAGAGCACTGGCGCACACAAGGCTGCTCTTGGAGGCAGCACCATTTAGAGTTTATGATTGAATCTGGAAAAGCATTTCATTGGTCTGACCAGACTGATGACTTCTGTGGCCTGTGTAGTAGAACTTTACCTATGGAAATTCTTAAGACCGCGTCCTTCTCTGTTTCATAATTTGCATTTTCTGTCACTGCATACCACTCATGTCCCAGGAGAGCAGAACAGCAGAGCAGACTGGAGGCAGTTCCTGGTTTAAGGGAATGGAAACTCCATCAGACAGATCAGATTTTGACACACTGTGGTCGCCCCAATGGAGATTTGTTCACCTTGGGGGGAAAACACTTAGACCCTCATGTTCTTTTCCCTGAGAGATTAGTATGACCCGGTGGGGGTATATGCTCCGGCATGCAAGTGGCTTCAGGTGCTGCTTCATGCTTTTTCTCCTGTAAAAATGATACTGCCCACACTGGCCAGGGTCGAGATGGGCATATTGCTCATCCTGATAGCCCCTCATTGGCCAGGAAAGCACCAGGTTTTAGACATAATTTAGCTCCTTTATGACCAACTGTGGCCTTTCCTTTTTTGTGGAGACCAGTTTTCATGATATGATAGAATATCTAACCAAACTACCCTCTTTGTGATGTTACAGTACTTCCTCTTAGATGGATAAAATAATTCCTTTACTGGATGATGCCAATCCAACTGCAGCTCCAGTCGAGCTGACATAATGGAACTAGGCTTCTGAGGACTTTAGAGACTTTAGAAAACAAAAAAATTCTAAACAATGACACAAATCCTGCCTGTGGTGCAAATTGGCTAACTATTAGAATTAGAGTGAGCAGTCATTAGACAAGAACTAGTCAAATGAACCCAGTAGAGTTGGTAGATTTGAAGGTCTGGACCCAGGCTAACCACAAATGTTTAGATCTGATCTGGGAGATCGGTATTGGACCCAAATTGGCCTCTTTTAAATACCGAAACATAATACAAGAAATAAAAATAAAACATTTATTTCTACCCTGCTGTGGTATCGTCAACAGCGGCTGTTTGACATTTCTGTCATAAACACACTCTCCCCACAAACTGCAGGGGAGAGACTTAAAGTTAGCAGGCAGCTGAAATGTGTGCATTGTGGAACTGTTCAGCCTGACAGCTGCTTATAATTAAGCTAAATAGTAGACCTAAGATAGAGTACAGTATGCTAGCAGTTCTAATGTTTCATGATGCTCGATAGCACTGAGCTACTTTTGGAACAGGGTTAATAATTTGGATGAAATCACTCCAGAGAAGTTCAAATCCTTGTCTGAAGTACTGTGTGTTAGTTGGTGTTCTTGCTGTACATCTGACCCTCATAACTGTCTGCCTGCTGCTCGTTGTCTCTATGAACAACACAATCATCTCTTGCTAGAGATAGAGGGGCCGGCCACAGATGATGAGTATGCGTGAGCTAGCATGTCAGTGAACACGATCACCTCTACTTCTTCTGTCTTGATCGCAGAGTTGTGGCCTGTCTCGTGGCAGATCCCCCAAAGGCTCAGCTGTGAGAACTTTATTCTCCTGTAGAGGTCATACCACTGTCTGAGTCCACAGCCTTCATCTGAAGCCTGTAGTCTGCTGCTGCTGCTGCTGTTGATGCAGCTTGACTTCTCTTGATTTGTAAAGAAATGTCTGATCACAGGAGTAGAAACACTGTCCCTCTCTTATTTTACACATGTCTGTGAAAAACTTGTAATGCCATGTTTTTGGCCATTACAGTGAGTTTTTTCTATTTGTCTTAGAGAGTGTATGAGGTGATAGCACTCTGTATAATATAAGTTGATAAAAGGAGAAAGAAATGTTTTTTTCAAGTAAGCACAGTCAAACTGTGGCTCCTTACGGGCCCTCTGATTTGACATGCTGCAATGTTAGGGCCACTGGTAATGCTTAATGTTTCACTGTGCCAGACAATGAAAGTCTAACATCCTGGGAAATGAAATGTGACCCAGTCCTAACAGTACTCAGGAAAGTGTTTTATTCACTGAAATGCCATTAAATGCACAGAAAGTCTCCTCCTGGGAGAGGGGGCTGCAGACACACAGCCTCGGGCATTACATGGCTGATTATTCTCAGGGGAAATGGGCTCTGACCCGGTCCTAATGTGGAATTGGCTCTTCAACTCTTAGTGAACTTTTAAAGTTGTTGTTCTCAGCCTTCTTAGTTTATGTAACCACAGACAACTGATATGTGGAGTCGTAATCACTAATGTTTGTGGATGCAAAAACTGAAAAAGTCATATTTCAAAAGGTGTTGCAGTCCTTTAGATTGCTCCCCCTCTTGCATTTGTCAGTTGAGTAATTTGTGGTGCCAAATTAGAGCATTTGATTGTAATTAAGAGGTCAGGCGAAAGGAAAATCAGTTTAGGGTGTAGGAAAGAGGCAAATACTGATTTTTTAACACTAATGAAGCACAGTAAAAGAGCAGCTGAAGAAAATACACACATCAAGAAATATTAGGCTACATATTTCCATACAGTGAGTTGAAGTGAAATACTGCACCTACACACATACATACACAACATGTTTGGGCAGAGATTGTTTGGACAGGGATTGTTTTACTCTTGAAACACAGTTTTAAAACGTAAAAAATAGGGAACTGATTGGATAAGCAGTTAATGTGTGAATATGTTTTATATTGCGAGTTAAAGGTCATGCAGCTTTGGTAGTGCGAGACTGGTGCTTCAGGAAGCAGTGTGACAATCAAATGTGATCAAGGAAGTCCAGTTTGAGTCATAAATACACCTGCGTAACAGACCAAGACTTTTTAGATTTATATTTAAATGATATACTTATAAAAGAAAAATAAAGTTGAGCTATATCTGTTGTTTTATCTGATTTTTCTGCACAAGTTTACAAGTATGCTAATTTTAGTAGGGTAGCTGCTGGAGCCATATGAACTGTGATATGCTTGTATCATGTATTGATCAGAACTGTTATATGAGTATTTGTCCTCACCGATGACTCTCTGTTTTCCAGGCTAGCTGTGTGCGTGCTGACCTCATGGTGAAACAGGAATAAAGATGAGCATTAGCAGTGATGAGGTCAACTTTCTGGTCTACAGATACCTACAGGAGTCAGGTATTCCCCTAATTCTTTGTGTCTCTTGTGTTTGCATATTTTTTAGATTGAAAAGTGTCATATTTACAACTGACTTGCCAACCAACCTTTGTGTGATTTAATGAAGAGAATGAGACTATACAAATGCAGAGGAACATTTGGATGAACAGCAGTTTGCCTACAGTGTGTGTACACTTCTTCTTACCCAGTCAGAATAAATAGCATCGTTATTAACTACTCAATCAATAGAATGGCAAACAGTGTATTTATATAGCTTTTTTTACTCTGGGAACGGTACTAAAGGCTCTATGAAGAGTCCCTGCCATATATAGTACTGCATTGGGAGGAATTTTGGGATCAGTTGGCTAAACTGTGATGTTTTTCAGACATAAGAAACCTTAATCGTCAAATGAGTCAACAAACATGCCACACTGGTCATTAACAAACTCGGGTTTCATGCTCTTTGTGTGAGGAGCTCTGTAGGTGTGACGAGATTTATCCGACTGTCATAAGCCATTCAAGCCACAACCCTTATATTGCTTCAGAGGAGCCTCCAGAAGGCTCAGTTCAGCTGGCTCTGGTCCACTGTTATATGCATGTGTCAGTGAAACTGGTACTGCCTGTAACATACCTTACTACCTCATATTGTGCAATTATTACATAACATATAAGGCGAGGCAGGGATGGCTTAATCGCTCATTGTTGTTTAATCATTTATTTGAACACTGAAGTGGCACAGACATAAAAGCTAATAGACATCAGCAGACTGTGATAGACCTGTGTTTGCATAAAATGATTTATTTCCTGTGGAGTGTAGCAGCCAAGTTATCGCTGTTTGCATTTTTCATGTGTTGTAGACGGAGGGATCTATACCAGTTCACTGCAACGACACTGTTCTTTTGATTGTCAGTGACATTTTAAACTCACCATGCAAACCTTGTGCTAGCCATGCAGAGCGACAAGCTGGACACAACTCAAAGCATATTTTAATCATATTTGTAATCAAAATAAATTTGTGTCTAAACTGGATTAGCTTGAAAAAGGAAGCTTCTGTACGTTCATGTTCAATGTTAATAATTCAAATCATCTTGAAAACTTGGCCTGCATAACTGATTTAGACACACACCAATGGAGATGGCAATTTGGATATCCGAACGCTGTTTGTTTAAAGCGTTTTTATTTTATTTGTCACATTTTATATAGAGCGCGAACAATATTACAATTTCTTTTTGCATTTGCACCATTGCAGCAGAAATTATTTTAAAAAGCACCATAAAAAGGCTGGTGTTTGAGTACCAAAAATCTTTGTTATAACCATAAAATGAATATGAGTTGATAAGTATGAGAATGAAAAAGAAAAGAACTGTAGCTGTAATGTTGAAAGGAAATTCCCTTGATGGCAGTTGATAAAAACAAAATGTATTTCTTTAATAAATCATGTTGTGTTAGAAATATGTGGAAACCATTTTCTGTGGCACTATGTCCACTGCTCATAATAATCTCTCTTCTTCTTCCCTCTTTCTCCCTCTCTCCTCCTCTCCAGGGTTTTCCCACTCAGCGTTTACGTTTGGTATAGAGAGTCACATCAGCCAGTCCAACATCAATGGTGCTCTGGTTCCCCCTGCTGCCCTCATCAGCATCATCCAAAAGGGCCTGCAGTACGTCGAGGCTGAAGTCAGCATCAATGAGGTAGGACACAAACAAGATAATAGACTTTCTCCTCTCCACTTCTCCCCGGTGTTTCCTCTCTAACCGGCTGCTTCTTCCAATCCGTAGGACGGCACATTATTTGATGGGCGGCCCATAGAATCTCTTTCACTGATTGACGCGGTGATGCCTGACGTTGTTCAGACGAGGCAGCAGGCCTATCGAGACAAAATGGCTCAGCAGCAGGCCGCCGCTTCAGCACCCACAACAGCGACCGGAGGCAGCATCGCCGGCAACGTCAAGAATGGAGAAAATACTGCCAACGGGGAGGAGAACGGAGCTCATGCCTTAGCTAGTGAGTTCTTTGTTTTCATAAGAGGAGGATGTGGACAGATTAGCTTTTTCTTAAAGACAAGGTTACTCTACACGCCTTAGGCAGAGAAAAAAGTTATTTTTTTCAAAAAAAATTTTGAATGAAATTTATGAATGAGCTTTGAGTTTTTTTTATGTTTCCATGCTGTTTTCTATCAGTAAATATTGAAACAAGTGAGATCACTCGTGGAGACCTTGCAGATCAGTTGACAACAATGTATTCTGTGGACATTCTTGGCCTGTTAACATGATATTCTGTCTTCTGGCTGTGTGTCACTCATCCAACTCTGCTCAGACAACCACGCAGACCCGATGGATGTGGATGGAGATGTGGAGATTCCTCAGAACAAGGCCATGGTTTTGAGGGGCCATGAGTCAGAGGTCTTCATTTGTGCCTGGAACCCAGTCAGTGATCTGCTGGCATCAGGGTTGGTGACCTTTCCCTTTCTACTATTCTGTTATGACACAAGTCTATTAATCTGTACACAGCAAACCAATAAACTTAAATGGCAAAATGGCAAGATCATGTTAAAGCAGTCCATTGGGCCCCATCGTACACTTTGCGCCATGCACTAGCGGCGCATTGGACGGGAAAGATTCAAATTAATTCAGGAGAGTTTTCAGGTCAGCCTTTGCCACCTTGTTCCAGGAGCAGCAGAGGAATCCTGTTTGCTCTGCCCAATGCGCCGCTGGCACACAGCCGGTCGTCCAATCAGCTGGGTAGAATCATCTCATCAATTCAAAGTTGTTTCATAGGTGTTTCTCTGGCCAAAAATGAATGAACCAATGGGAGAATCCGCTTTCATTCCATTTAAAGACTGGTTCCACCGTGCGCCAGTGGCGCGGGCTGTTGTAATCGTACACTCAGCGCAAACACGGAGGAACTACAAGGATTTATTTATTTATTTATTTATTCAATCCTTCCTTCCTTTTACTGGCTGGACGAGGACAATCCTCAATGAATGTATTGTGTCAGACAGCTCTCAGCTGATTCCCCCCTTAAGTCAAGTGATTTAGAAAGCAAGCATTTCCATATTTTGTCACATTTATTTCTACAATATATTTTCAGCGGTGAGGAGACAGAACTCTTGGTTCAGGGTTCATGTTATATATCACATTAATGAAAGGTGTGTGCGTCTAGGCCAAATGCGAGATACACACACTCCAATACACATGCCGTTTACTTCAAACTTCATATTTGTGATCAAAAATATTTTCAAAGTACACTTTACTAACCTCACTTAATATGTCCACCGCACTTTTAAATATTTTATGCTGCTGAGAGACAAAAACAGAAAAAAAAGGTGTGTGTGATTGTGGAGAAGTGTGTGAGCATGTTGGCCCTATCTTACCGTCCAGGCTGTTTTTACGTTTGCGCCTCCGTTTAGACCAGGTTCTGGCTGGTCTAAACTCCTGGCACATTTGACCTCAATGCGCTGGGTGTACGATAGCAAACCCACCAGGACACGCCTCCGTCCCGCCTTCATTCTCAGACCTCCGCCCCTGGGCGCACTGACCCGGCACAAGTGGATTTGCGATCTTACTCTTGTGGCCAAAATGACGGTTGCGCCGGGTGTAAGATAGCAATGACGCCTGCGCCACTGGCGCACCACGTTTGAGGCGGATGTACGAGTACGAGTTCATCTTCACATTTTCACATAATGTCCCACCAATAGAAATAAAAAACCTGACAAAAAGAATTTAAAGAAGGTCCTGTATGAGAAACTCTGTCTGTCTGTCTGTCTCAGGTCTGGTGATTCAACAGCTCGTATTTGGAACCTGAGTGAGAACAGTACAAGCAGCTCCACACAGCTGGTCTTGAGACACTGCATACGAGAGGGAGGACAGGACGTCCCCAGCAACAAAGATGTCACCTCGCTAGACTGGAATGTGAGCCCAGTAACACACATGCACACACAAACACACAACATACACACCAGTCACCCGGCATGGATGCATTTACTCAAAATATGGGACCAGGGAATAGGAGAAAATATATCTGTCAGAGTGCTGTTCAATTTATTAGTCATCGTGTTTGTTTTAGCTGTTTTTATCATCACTTTTATGGAGAGTTCCACTGTACTGCATGTTCAGTCCTGTCGACACTGGAGGAGCACATTGCAACAAACGCCTCATCGCAGAGAGCTCCCAGGGCTCTCTGAACATAACTGTTAATGATGTCTAACAGTGGTATGAGTATCAGAGAGTGGAATTTTCCTTAAGTTCAGCCAGTGGATTGTAAACCTGAGCCAAGGGCAGAGGCAAATATTTCCTGGAAAGCATCCATATTGATGGAAAGCACAGGCCCGTCCTGTAATTGCAGCTGAATCTCAACAAATGTTCATTCAGCCTGAACTCCATTAGGCAAATACTGGATCTGGTGCCTGAACTGACACACACACACACTCTCACTCAAGGACACTCTTCCACCTCTCTCTCTTTCTCTCAAACAGAGCGAGGGCACACTGCTGGCAACAGGTTCATACGACGGCTTTGCAAGAATATGGACAAAGGATGGTGAGATGATTATATTTCACATAACATGAGCACAAAGTGAGAAACCTGCTGTAGTGAACATTTTGAAGGACAATTCTAAAATTTATTAATGATACAAAAGTGAAGTTCAGTGCAAATATTAGTGTATTCCATTAGCAAGGGAAAATCATAATGTGTGTTTTTTTTTTCAATAATATCTCTGACTTAAGCTGTAACTTGCTAAAGCCTTTACAGGGAAGTAACTTACATTATCATCAAACTTTGCTGCCATCTAGAGGAAGCTTTGTGTACTACGATTTGCCGGGCTTGCACTTTGTGTTGTTTAAACCCCTAATGTCTTCTTATTGTTGTTCTGTAATTGATATTCACAGATTTTGTTTCTTTCTCTGTGTTTTCTCAACAGGAAACCTGGCTAGTACACTTGGCCAACACAAAGGTCCCATCTTTGCCCTGAAGTGGAATAAAAAAGGCAATTTTATTCTTAGTGCAGGAGTAGATAAGGTAAAGCCTGATTCCTTTTTGCTCAGTGATCAACGTATTTGAGTACTTTTATCTTGATCCTTTGGTGCACAGTGTATTTTTTTTATTAGTCCTAACTGTACATTTATATGTTCTGCCAGACAACAATCATATGGGATGCACATACAGGAGAGGCCAAACAACAGTTTCCCTTTCATTCAGGTACAAACCATCTCACACGTGACACAGAGGGTTTGTGTTTGCTGCTCAAACCTGCTGTGACTAAAGAGTAATCACAGTGTGTTGAACTTGCTGAACATGGTCTCGCTGTCCCCCACAGCTCCAGCACTAGATGTGGACTGGCAGAGCAACAATACGTTTGCCTCCTGTAGCACAGACATGTGCATCCATGTCTGTAAGCTGGGACAGGACAGACCCATTAAAACATTCCAGGGACACACAGTGAGTGGACTGCTTGTGTGTGTGTGTGTCTGTCTATCTGAGCTATGGATATATCTGATTTGTGACTTTAAAGAGTCCAAAGCACCTCATAAATCTAAAAAATAGTCTATTTTACATGGATATTAATCATCAACGGGATTGAATGAGTATATTTGTTAGCATTAAGTTGGCACTTTAACATAAATGACCGCAAGATCAATGAAACACTTTAAGTTTTTACTTACGATTTTAAATTGTATTCATGACAAAAGACTTGATGGCCAAAACACATAATATGCAACATACAACATACAAACACACATATAAAAAGCAAAGTTAGCATGTTTGTGTTCAGAAGTTCATGGATCTCTCCTCCCTTTCCAGAATGAAGTAAATGCAATCAAGTGGGATCCCACAGGGAACCTGCTAGCCTCCTGCTCCGACGACATGACGTTGAAGGTGAGTTGAGAGCGAAAACCTGATGAAATATTGCACGTCATGAGTCATTAATATCACTGTCATTGCTACACTTTACCTAACAGTTTAGATCCATAGAGAGAGTACTAATGTGTGCCACAGGGTATTCTGTAAAGGAAGAGTCTGTTATAAAGAAAGAGTACAATTTTGAATTCACTTTGTGGTGTCTTGTTGTTTCAGATTTGGAGTATGAAGCAGGACTCTTGCGTCCATGACCTGCAGGCACACAGTAAAGAAATTTACACCATCAAATGGAGTCCCACCGGCCCTGGAACCAACAATCCCAGCGCTAACCTCATGCTAGCCAGGTGACTGCCTTTATGTATGACAGCAGCAGTAAGTGTAAAGCCCAGGCTTTCAGCTGGTGAACAGCACAAACTTCAGCTTGTAGCTTTTTGTATTAGACTGCTAATATTATGTGCTTTACTTAATTAGCTGGCAAATGAATTTGATCAGCTGTCCCTTTTCATGCCGGTAGCTTGTTTGGCAGGTAAACATGGGTAATCAATATTGACTTTCTGGCTTCAAGTGTTGGAGTAGGCAGGTTGTCCACATGCTCTGATTCCACAGCAGCACCTCTGAAACCCTGCTTGTCCCTGTCCCTGTCCCCTGTCCCCTGTCCCCTGTCCCCTGTCCCCTGCCCCCTGTCCCCTGTCCCCTGTCCCCTGTCCCTGTCCCCTGTCCCCTGTCCCCTGTCCCCTGTCCCCTGTCCCCTGTCCCCTGTCCCCTGTCCCCTGTCCTCCAGTGCATCGTTCGACTCCACTGTTCGTCTTTGGGACGTTGAGAGAGGCATTTGTATCCATACGCTGACTAAACATCAGGAGCCAGTCTACAGCGTGGCTTTCAGCCCAGACGGTCGACATCTTGCCAGTGGCTCCTTCGACAAATGTGTGCACATCTGGAATACACAGGTAGGAACAGGATGGGATGGACAGTGTTCATGTGACCTGTGCAGGTCAAAATAACATGAACGTTTTGTTGTGTGAGCATTGTTAAGCCATAGTAATGTCAATACTTTAAAGTGTTTTTTCAGCTAGGTCAGGCAGGTGTCACCTGACTGGAGTGTGTGACGGGTTCCTTTAACCAGC
>JAQNCA010000025.1:2496578-2506763 GCA_029783725.1 Acanthurus tractus | reverse complement strand
TTTGTCCACTGCTGCTGGAGAGTGCTATAGCTTTCATTAGTTTGTTTCTGCTCGCCTCTGCATGCCAACTAAAAGATCTAAGAACCTTACTCTAAAGGCACATTTCAAAGATTTAGATGCAAGATATGTGCTTAATCCCTGAACAGCCCGAACACACTGTGTGCATGACATCTTATACACAGTCACTGTGTGTTATGTATAAACAAAGTGGACCATAATGTAAAAGGCAAATCAGAAGAACAGTAGATGGGGGTACCAGCATGGAGATCCCACAGGGAAGAGAATGCCGATACAAACAACTTACAACTGACAGGTTAGGTTTAATCACTGATTTTTAACAGTCGCACAGAGACAACAACTGCATGTTTTTTCAACTCAAACATTTTCAATATTGTTTTGTATTTCAGACACTCAAATCTGTGCTAAATGGATAACTTGATTTTAGTTGAGGAACCTTCAACTTCAGCTTGTTTCATGGAGATCAAGTCCAAATATTTCTTTTTACACAAACAGTTGAGTTTCCTAAGTCACTATGATGCTAGCCCAATTAGCTGCTGTTATTTCAGGATTAATTCCAGTTACCTCAGTTTTCAGTGAACACACTTTGGGGCATAGTGTAATATGTTTACACATGAAATACTATTTAGGAAATTTATAACATTAACTCTTTTACTACTGGACACGACCACAATTGATGCATTAGTGTACCTGTTCTGCCACAGCCAAGCCAACATAAGTACAAAACATTCAGATGATTTTATTTTATTTTATTTTTTGTAGCAATGTGTTTGACATACCTAATATTTAAATTGATAACTTTGTACCTCACACATATTGACCATTAATTTCCCATTTCCCTGTGGTTTGAGATATTTCTATATATTTGTCCCACTGTGACTAAATCGTCACACAGCAGTTATAAGGTCAGATTATGATTTTTACATTTAGAAACCATTCCTTTACCACTGTTTTCAACTATCTGACATAAACAGAAT
Source organism: Acanthurus tractus (assembly GCA_029783725.1). Classification (NCBI taxonomy): domain Eukaryota; kingdom Metazoa; phylum Chordata; class Actinopteri; order Acanthuriformes; family Acanthuridae; genus Acanthurus; species Acanthurus tractus. The sequence goes on along the minus strand of JAQNCA010000025.1, from coordinate 2,505,768 downwards.
TTATGATTTGGAATGAGGTCTCTTTGTCTTGTCATTGCTTTCTCTTTTCAATCTACCTACTGCTGCCCAATCAATATGACTGTTACTTTAGGACAGACAATCCTGTGCTATGTGGCATATAACTGTGGACTCTAGTGGCATGACTTAGTTTCTCAAGTGAGAATCAATTATTATTATAACGTTAAACATTAAGATATCAGTCAAATACTTACAGCCCAGTTTAAGCATAACCCCGATGACTTGTGACTTCACTTGGGATTAAGACTTTATCTTCCAAAAATCAGAGATAAAAAAATGTACTTTATTAAACAATGTGGTAAAGCAACATATTATATTTCTGAGAACTGACATCAATTTAACATCAATCAGTTGTGTTTGTCAAAAGCAAGTAAATTAAGAGGTCAGCGAGGTAGGATGAGTCTTAAGTCAGAGTTTTTCTTGTTACAAAGGCTGCTCTCTGTTAACCTTTGCAGATCACCATGGTAACTCATGAGGCACATCTAACCCGTTTCACACCAGGTTCAAAGTTTCAGCTCGAATTTCACTAAAATTGCCTGTCACCAGTCTCACTGTTTGTTGTAGGCTGTGTTTTGAGCAATCTGAGCAAGAGCTGTTGTTTTATTTTCAAGGTTGTTCCTGCTTTTGTGGAACCACTGGAGCTTTCTCTGGTGTCCCCTCCTCACTACATTTCTCTATTAATTAGTATGGTGTGAAGTTGTGTGGCAATATTCCTTCAAACTTGATCATTATGTTATCACTCTGACTTGTATGATTGTGCTTGGCCCTGAAGACTGATTAGTCTATTGATACAAATTAAAGATAAAAAATGAGATATGTTCTTTGAGACTCTCCGACACAGCTGCTGGACAGAGTTTTTCTTTAATTCTCCTCTTGGTCCTTCAGCTCAGAGGACAGGCACCTGAAGCTGGCGTCATTGTTCACTCTTCAAGGGCAGCAGAGCTCGGCCTCCTCATCATCTACTCCTCCCCACCATCATCTACTCCTTGCACTGAAGCACCTCTTTATTCAGTTGATCTTGTTATTCTCTCCCAAGGACCTTTTGTTCCTTGCCTCCTTTGGACCTCCTTAACAATGCCGCCTCCTCAGTTCTCTCTTTCTTCCATTGCAGTTTTTCAGTTTCCTCCATCTTCCTTCTTTTTCTGTCCTGTGCTGCTGAAGATCTTCAAAAACAGCTCTTACCTTTCTAAATATCTCTCTCCTGAGCCCTTTCTTCGTTTTGTTTCGGGTCAGTTTACTAATACACTTATATCTCCATTTCATTCTGGAGGGGATCTTGTTGTCTTTAAGAGGTCTTTTCTTCCTGAGTTCTCTTAAACAGGTTGGTTTCCTTTGAGTCAGTGTCTCATGGCTGTTTTGTTAAAGCAAGATATCACACAGTAGAGATCTAGAAGTTTCTGGAATGATCAGTCACAGTGTCACAGTGTCCCTGACTTTCAATGGGGATTTATGGATTATGCAGTACACAGTCAGAGGCCAGTTTATTGGCTACATCTGTACAACCTAATACAATGCCATAAAAAGCATTTTATGATACCCATAATGTTCAGATTTTTGCACTGTCATAGAGGAGTTAATTTAAGTATTAATGACTTAGCATTGAGGTCTTGCTGATGCCGTTATATTGAAGTGCTTATGATATGAAGGCCTCTTTGTATAAGTGACAAATATATATTGACTTTCAGTCTCTACATCCAAATAGCCTCAACTTAACTTCGATCTATACAGTTCACCACATTTCGAGCTTGTAACATAGACCCTCTGTTAAAATACAAGTGTCTACAAGCTGTTAGTGTTATTTTCACAGACTTTGACATCTCATTAACAGCCACCGTCAGAACCAAGACAGAACTCCAGTGTAGTTTGCTTGATGTTGTCATGGGTTTGCACCTAATTTAACCCTACTCATATTAAAAATTCTTACCATAATGTTAGCAATGCTCAGTAAACCACAATGTAACATAATATGGTTCAACAGTCTCAAAAATGATTATTGAATTGTTGCAACTGCTCTTTAAAAACATTTTGAACAAAACTTTTCATCACAGCCTTCATGAATTTTAAAATGATCCTGTCTAAAAAGAAAATAAACTAATGATCTGCTATCATCTTCCATAAACCCAAGTAATTCAACATACACTAAATGGAAGTTAAGTTTGTATTAGATGGAAATTATTTTGTTTTGAAAGAGTGATTAAGTGCCAGCTCATATATGCTGAGCTTAGCCTCAAATTGCCTGATTACATTATTGACATTCTCTGTTATATCTTCTAAGGAAAAGTTTACAGATTCAGGAAAAAGAGTATCAACATCAGAGTGATCCTTAGTAAACACATTCATATTTCATATGTTAAAAAAATGTACCGACTATGTTTACTGAACTGTATTTGACATTGCATTGTTAACCTCAGAGTGAATGTGTGTGGGTATGCAAAGTAATAATAGACTGTGATTTGTATTGCTTTTTCAGCAGCATTATGTGAGGTATTGTTTCATGATCTTTCTTAATCAGACAGGACCTGAGTTAGCATCCCAGCAACATGCCACAATCACTCCCTTTTACAGTCTGGAACAAGTTTTTGTTGCTGGCTTAGAGGCCATCTTGTGAAACAAAGGAATGATAGCTACTGTTTCAACCTTAGATCGAAGTAGAGAGGTGACACTGTTACAGGGTTCCAATTATGCTCATTTCCGGCAATATATGTTAATTCTGGATCTCAACTAGAGCAGCTTTGTATGACTCACTACAGTCTTTTATACTGGCGGCCCTCAGTTGATCCTCTGTCTGAAACCAGTTATTTTGCTCCTGTTTCTTTCAGGCCCTATTCATTTGTACCCTAGTTTCTTCTCCCAGGGGAACTTCTGGAGGCTTACTGACGGGCAGCACCAAGTGCTTGTGAGCTTCACATCATGCTCTTGTCAATGGGTCTGGTGGCACAATGATATGGGGCACTGAATTTGCTAAATCCAAACCATAATAGTTACATACAAAAACAGGACTGAGCACCTTCTCTCATGGATTCCTGTGAAACTGAAATGCATTTCATGGAGAAAATAACTGTGCTACAATGGTTTCTTGATGGAGAAGTAGGTTAGCATGTTCTTTAGTTTGTTAACTCAGTGAGCCACGTCGCCTGTCACCTGGTTAGTTTACAGAAAAGTAAAAGAGGAAAAACTGTCATTAGCTTTAGCTCCCTGGCTATCTATCAAGCAAATTACCATGAACTTGGACAAACTCACAAACTTGAACTTTGTTAAAAACATTGTGAACTCTTAACTATCTGTATGAAAACAAGAAAAATGTAAAGCTGTCCTAAACATGTAAAAAAAAGATCTCAGGTCCCTAAAGTCCAAGAGCTCAAAGTTCACAGCAAAAAGTCTCCAAATTTTTCTTTTCAAATTTGGAAAATAGAAAATGGTCAATTAAGAAGCTCAACATGGACAAAATGAGGTATTTCATTTAATCCTTACAAAGGAAAAGAGCAAGCAAGTGTTTTTCCTGTTGCTGTGCTTTGATGGCACAATATGTTTAATCTCTGAAAGGAGCTTTTTGCTGCACACCTCTCACACCTTTGCTCCCTGTCAAGCTGGCACATCTGACACCTGCAACCATCTGAATGCCCTGAATAAAAGCATGCAGGGCTCCTTCTGATCAACATAGTTAAGGACTGTTTCAGACCAAATAAAGTGTTCCAGAGATCACTGGAGATTTGTGCAGTGCAGTAGCGGCGTCAGTTCATTTACGAATGCAAATGACGATCTTTGTACTTTCTCATGGCTAGGTTGTTTAGTCCTACTCAGTCTGATTGGCCACAGCAGCATGAAGTACGGTTGCACTTTGTCCAAAGTTGCCTCAACTTTTATAAAACTCTGTATGGTTTACAGTGCAGGCTGTACTCAGACTATCCACGTTCAAAAGAATGGGTGAACACCCATTTTGCCACAACTGATTTCTACGAATGAGGCCTAAAAGTACAGCTCTGACAGGAGCAGAGACAAGCACAGGAGTGTGTGGTGTGTTTTTGGAGTCAATCATTTCTGACAGTTTTAAAATACAAAGTATTTCCATTCTGTTAAGTTTAGTTTAGTTTAAAAAACTAAAAAAGTTTAGTTTAGCTGTCTTTTATGTTGTACTGTGGATTATTAGCTTAGAAATGTTCACATCATTAAAAGATGTCTGACAAAGCCAACATCAGGCAGAGTACTTTTTAAACAGAGCAGCATTTTAGGTTGGCAGACTTTGACTAATTCCAGACAAAACATCTGTATTGGCCTAACTGCATTTGCTCATTAGCTCAAATTGTTAGTCAGTATATGAACTATGTAAATAACAGAAAATGTTTTAGAGCCCACTGTAAAGACAATGACAGCAGTGACATGAATGCAAAACGTATCCAACAACAAACATATCCAGATACATACATACATACATGATACATAAACACAATTCAGCCCATAAATCTGTATGTCATTTGTTTGTTAAGGTGGGTGGAAATGTATGATGGATATCAACTGTCCTCATTCATATGGACAGTTTTAACACATTCATTTAGACAGTGCATGTGCTGATAAACAAAGCTCCTGAACTTTACTAAAGCTGAAATTATACTTCCCATGTCCTCAAGTGCACAAGGGGCTGTTAGGTTCCATATGGCATACATTGGTAACATTCACATACAGCCTGTTTGTTGTGACCTCACTACAAACCCATTCTGTAGACACAAATCTATTGCAAATGTATGTTTATGTCCTTCAAGTGGGCCTCAGGAAACTCCTTGGTGTTAGTATGTGTCCATTGAGCAGCATATTAAGGTAGTCATGGCAACAGTTGTCATCCATATATTTCCTGTGCACCTCTCAAATTTCCAAATGTCTAAATGCTCCCCATCACCTTCATCTACAGAGTAACATTCACGAAGGTTCCCAAGTGTTTAGGAAACTGGAAAGTGTTTAAAAGCAATATGTTGTTTCCTATCCAAGCAATAGACCACAAGAGGCACTTTTATCTTTGTTATTGCTCCCACCATCCCAACATGGCTTAAAATGCACATAGCCTCTCTAAAAGACTCAACAGATGAGGAGAACAAGGTTAGAGGATTGGGATTTGAAGCAGCATTACAGCTATGTTGCGCCTTACAGACGCTTTTTTCCAAACATTTTTATAAAATCCACTAGGGGGCAATGTTGGTCTATGAGATACAGAGCTCTGTCAGGTGGGGGGAGAGGAGTACCTGTCACCGAGGTTGTCTCAGCCATGTGGGTCACAGGAGCTCTGCTTTTTAAAGAGATGAACAATGAGCAGTGATCGGTGGGGGGGAAAAGAATAACACAGAAATAAAAATTCATGCCAAGCAATCAGAATGAAAAATGGTTGTTCTGCAAATCAGTGGAATGAAGGAGGATTTAATGGAAAAGAGAGACCTGAGCCAGGGAGCTCTTACAATTCAAAGATGCTTTGAAATAATTACATATTCAGTACAAGAGCTGTTAATTGTGCACATTTGCACTATTCTCTGCTGATGTATCATCACTGCCACCTTTGGGCGTCAACGGAATAGCCCGCTGTACAATTTAGATGACAAAAAGCAAACTTAGTATCAGAAATGACCATCTGGAGCTGTTTAATGTTTGCAGGATGGTAGTGGACAATGTTATGACATAAAAGAGCTATCTGCCTGCCAAATTATTTAAGGACTTAGCTGTTGTCAATGGATATTATTTGATAATATGTCATTTTACCTCAGATAAGACAGGACAGTTTTGAATAGTTGCTTAAATAGACAGTCGTTATGTTTTTCAGTGCATCACTATTCATATCTCTTACTCAGTCTGCCTCTCAATCCATCGCAACAACTTTAAAGTCAATAAGCGTGTAAGTGGACCTTGAACCAGCATTGTCTTTCAAGGCCAAGAATCCGACAATCACAACTTCAGTTTTATAAAAACAGCAGTTTAAGAGTTATAAGTTTCAACTGAGGAATTTTAATGTCAGCCACATTCCTTTGTGTAAAATGCAAATCATAAAAGACAGTTAATTCTATGTTGAAAATGTTCTTGGGGTTATCAATTGAGAAAAAATCCTAAAAACATTTCATCTGTGTTCTGCTTGATTTAACGTCAATGGTTTGGCCTGGTCCCAAGATCATGTAAGGGCGTTCCCTCAACCACAGAGTGACGTGTGGAATACTTACTGCTTTTTTTTGGTCATTTAAAAGCAACAGCTTTGAATGTGTGCATCAAATGACTGCTCTTAGACATTTTCAGTAAAACCTCTGGAGTAAGTCTTATGGTAAGTTATGTAGAAAAATGCTGCAATATAGGAGAAGACCCCAAAAACTCTTATGCACACAAGAAGATGGGTAAAGCAGGTATTTACATAAAAACAACAGGGAACAGAGTGTATTCATAAAAATATGAATGTCGTCAAACAATAAACATTTGCAATGGGTCAAATCAAGTGATTATTCAATCCATTTTCTACAACAATATGGATCGCTGACCATAGATCACAGGTCCAATGTTCTTAGCAAGTTCAATGGACTTTTTGTGTACCATTTCTAACCTAAAGGAATGACAGGCTACCAAAAGTCAGACAAGCTACTTATAAATAAACCCGGTCCATCCACTGTAACATAAAACATACTTGAATTAGCTGTAAAAATTATTGATCGCATGGCAGAAAAAGACTAGCCTGACCTTGATGACAAGAGATATTTTGGAGGAGAAATTACCTGAAGGCCACAGCTGCAGGCCTGTAGCTAAATGATTGTTGGTTATGATGAAAGGCACAAAACAGGACAAGAGAGCATTCAAAGTAAAGACTCACTCTTCCAATGAGATGTTAGAGTAGAGTAGAGGGGAGACAGAGGAATGGGAAGCAGACAGGCTATCAGAGTCAGGCTGGGTTGTAGTCTCAGCTGCCATCCGCCTCTCTGGTAACGACGTCTGGGGTACGATCTCCAGCACTGCCCAGCACCTGAAACACACATCCACAGACAGCTTACTAAAGGCAGATGAAAATTGGAATGGCATGAATGAAAGTAAGACATTCATCAGAGCAGATATAGCTCCACTTACATGATGCACATGTCAACAGGCCATCTTCAACTGATTTTACAACAAACACATGTCCACCATAATAACAACTCTTTCCACATTAGGATATGTACATTTTCATCACAATCACTCAAATAAGACTTGACGTACTTTGTTGACCCAGTTCTCAACCATTTCAAATACTGTGCCTGATCATTACCTCTTTACAATAATTTACACACTTACTGTTTGATCATGCCAATTAGACCAACACTGAAAAGATATTTTCTTGTTTTCTTTAGAATGAATGGAGTTCACAACAAAGCAGACCCTACACCAGCTGCAGTAGGTCTTAAAATGATCTTTGGTTTCATAATTATTTTAAAGGGAAAAAATGGACATGATTTTGACTGAAAATAGCTGCCTGCACAGCTTCCCATGACCATCGTCTGGTTTAGACCAAGAATTGCCATATTGGGCTCAGCTAAATTTGAGTCTCTTCGTAGAGGTGTTTCGGGGGATTGTACTAGGTGTGGCAAATGTAAAAAGGAGTGATCTTTGAAAAAATGAAAAAAACAAAACAGAATGAAACAAAACAAACAAAAAAAAACATTTATTATTAAAACAGAATATATTATATTGAAAATATTCAGTAAAGAATACTTACTGTTAGATCATTAGATTATGTCATTTAACTCCTTCAAAACATAATATATGCAAGATAGTTGATTTATAAGTTAATTTAGTAGTAGTAGCCTTGACAGTAAAATTAGCAAAGGCTTAGTCGTACTGTGACAATGTCAGTTTTTCTGCATCCCTTTTTTTATTCTGACTCTTTCCAAGAGACTGCATAACCATAGAGACATGGCAGTCTTACTTCCCAGCCTAGTTTCACTTCTTCTTTTGAGAATGAGGCTGCCCCCAAGCCTGACATGGATACAGAGAATTACTACTTTTAAAGTCTTACAAGGACACCATCAAGAATTCATTGCACATTTATCAGCAAGACTGGTCCATACTAAGTTAAAATGAAGCATGGCTTTAGGTCTGGTAGAGCAATAAATCACGACACATGCTCAATATGAATTCATTGTCTTTAGGAACAGACAATGCCTCACGCTTAATGATGATTTTATTTTTGTAGAAACACTGCTGCAACTAGTTATGCTGCTTTTACCCACTGGCTACACAATACTGTTATTAGTTCTGCTGATAATATACTCACTCAAAAACCACAGCATCCTCCTGTTCTAATTTCCCTTTGCCATATTTGATGCTGGCATCCATTTCCTTGTCTATTATATGTAATCCATCTCTTCGTGCTCCAAGCATGCTGGATTCTGTACTGTATAGTTCTTGAGTTGGATTGTGCCTCTGCTGATCTCTGCTTCTGCCCTTTTTTCCCTGCAATTTCAATAAGCTCAAACTCTTTAGTAACTATAACTGCTGTTTTAATTGTGCTACTTTGGATCATATATGTGGTCTACATGCAGCTTGGCTGGGTGAACTTGCCCATAAATTGGAGGCGAGTAGTGACAATAAAAACATTCTTAGAAGATCATATCACTGCTTTTATAGCTCTAAGACAGCTGAGCCTATCGCAGTGCTGCATGCTGACAACAGCTCAACAAATGGAATGACACATAATCAGGAAAATCTTGCTGCTATTAGAAGGTGGAGAGCAGCACATAAACACACAGAACCACAAATCTAAAGCCAGAGGCAGATGGGTTGGATTTTATCACAATTATTTTTGCAATGTTGGTGAAAGCTGTTTATGGGATTTCATCAATCTGTTGATATTTTAGTTTTTTGACTAACGTCATTATCATAAGCCATCTCATAGTTTTTTAATTTATGTGTAAAATGCATATTCAAGAAATATAACTTGCCAAAACATTTGTCATAAAAACAGTTTTCCTTGAAACTACTCATCACACAGTGGCATAACTAACTGGTCTGAAATGTGCAAATGTGTGTGCTGTTGTTTTTAGTAGCCTGATGTCATCTGCACAATGTCACCGATGTTAACTGAAGATAAATCAGTCGGAGTGAGTGACGCTGCCTGCATATTTATCAACAAAACCTTTTTTTTTAATTTATCAACATCCTGTTGTTCTTACAAGGTAAAAAAAAA
>JAQNCA010000025.1:2482904-2493065 GCA_029783725.1 Acanthurus tractus | reverse complement strand
GAGCACTTGAAAAACAAACACCGCGGAAGTGAAAGGAAAAGGCCTCTTAACACAGGTAAAATGGCACTCTCAAAGGCTATGAAATGAAAAGTTGATGTGGAAAACAGATTCTTTAATGAAGACTGGACTGAAAAGTGCGCATACGCATGTCAACCTTCCCAAAAGCGTCACTTGTGTGCCTCATTTGCAACGATCTGTCGCTGTTGCATAGGAATATAATATAATATATATAATATAATGTGCGTCGTCACCACAACACTAAACAAACAGTGCAGCGGGTCTGTCCTCATTTGTAGCCTAAATAGAGTCATAAATGGTGTTGATTACTGATAGTTAAGAGTCTCCGTTGTTGCTGTTTTCAGTTGCTTTAATAGTGTGGACCACATGATATCTTCTCTTTGATCCTCACAATTTTGGAAACCAGTCACGGGCCGGATTTGACGGTTCAACACTAGACACCAGACACTGCAAACTTTTTAAACAGGTACAACATTGAAGCAGATGGGAACACTTGCTTGTGAGAATGATGTTTCACATGTATCTGTAATCACATCCACTAAATGGCAGTATTTTCAGTACTTAACACAACATACGGTATCAGGCCCAGCAGCTTTACTCATAAGCTGCTCTCAGCTGTATTCTTCTTCTCTGGAGAGTGGCTGCTCCTCTGGTGCTGTAGTGCACTTTACAGCTGACTTACCAGGAAATCAAAGTGATATTAGTCAGTGTGGCCTTGCTTATAATGTGGGCACAGCTGCATTCATAGCCTGTGACATTCTGATTGTCATACCTTATACCGCTGGTTCTGTTGTGTTTAGGTCTCTCTCTAGTTTCTGCTCATGCCTTTTCTTTACCACCTTGGTGCCAGCTATCAGTTTTGCTCGAGGTGTTATGTAACTTCTTGTCATCAGGCCGAAGAACTTCTCCTTTTATCCAGGCTTTGTGGTTGAGGAATCATTTTATTGTGTTTGTGATCATCACATCATCGGCATGATTGCTTATGAGTGATGTCACGGTTGATTTATATTCCACAAGGCTGATTTAATTCTTCTTGGTGTCTATGAATGTATGCCAGTCTGTGCACTAAAAACAGTCCTCTAGAGCTACTGTGGCTTCATCTGTCAATACTGAAACAGTTTTTACACGAGGTCAGACCCTTTTATCAGCAGGGAGGAGAAAGGCCACAAAAGCAGGGAAATTTGATCTGATAGAACCAAGTGAGAATGATGGTTGGCTTTGTAGTTAGCAGAAATGTTTATACAGATATAATCCTGTCTTCTTAAAATGACTGGCTACTATATGAATACCATCTGGCTGATTAGTCATGTAAATGCTGATTACATTATTACATTTTTTAAATGCTTTTTTTTTTTTGAATTTGCATCTGGTGGAATTTAACAGCACTGATGAAATGTAAAAGTGGGGATCAGAAGTACAAATCCCGCCTACTCTCTGAACTATGCATATGTGGTATTTGCTGAATAAAGTGGACATGCCTGTCAGATTGTTGGTTAAGGAAAAATTACAAACATTTTGGAAGCAGCCTGAGTTATGACATTTTTTTGTGGTTTTCGAGTGAATGGAGTTTAATTCAGTTCAATGATTAGACAAACCCTTTATTAGAAGCACAACGACCCCTTATTGCACACTTCCTCAACCAACTCAACGTGTCTTAAAATATGAGCCCCATAAAAGTGGGCATGCACTAATTACAGAATCCTTTAAAGATTAGTGCCCTGTAAAGTGACAGGGTGGCAGACTTAGTGGGCTATGTTTACAGAAACTCAATTGTAATAAATAGTTGTTGTTTTGTTACACAGGCTGTAACCCTGACATTAATGGTCAAGGCACAGCCTATGGATCTTGTGGATGAGACCAACATGAGAGGAGTAGACCACTTGAGGATTTGTCCTCTTTTGCTTTGTTGCCTAGAGTGACAGAGTAAGATGGCAGGTAGCCTCATCTCCGCCCTGGGAAGGGCATCAGCCGAGAAGAAGAATGAGAACTGTGCAGCAGGTGAAATTTGTCTTCCCAGGAAGCTGGCAGAACCTTTTTCGTTTCCTTTGAAGGCTGACGTTTGTTGGGCTGACAATACCAGGTCAGGAATGGATGCCTTACTGGTAGGTTTGTGGCTTCGCTCACGTCTCTTTTTGCTATTTGAATAATTCAAAAGGCTCCAGACAAAGAAAGTAAAAAAAAAGAGCTCTCTGTAACTCCATCCTGGCACCACACTGCAGAGTAACAATGTTCGGTAAAAACTGTTGGATTCTGGCCATGGTAATAGTTGTGATTTCAATGGCTGTGGCAACAACCCTGAAGAAGTTAATTACCTGGACAGCTGCATAACACATAAAAGCTTTTCAAAGAAAGTCAAGGACACCAGCAGAACCCTGAATGAGACCATCGACAAAAAGGCCAACAGGAGGTATTTCTTTCTCTGATATTAAGAAATTAATGTGTGTGTCTGAAATAGTTGTTACTGAAGCCTTGTATTTATTACTCTGTCAGGTTGTGCTGTAGCCAGCATTGGTTGGTGAAGTTCCATTATGGCAAAAACGAAAAAAACAAAACAAAAACAAAAACAAAAAAAAAAGTCCTGATCACTAAAAACATCATGACAGTGCAAACATGACAGTTGATCTTGAAACTCGGAAATAATATGATCTTGCTCTACTGAGAGTAAGCATATCGGATGGGGAACTGCAATAGAGGGTGATGAAACACTGAAAAAAGACAGACTCTTCCATCCCTGTCACTTCACAGAGTCAAAGAAAGAACACAAACACGGTTAGAATAAGGAATATAAATAAAGCAAGATAGTGCCTTATCTTTATGATGTTTCTGCTTATTGTTGCCCTGGCATTAGTAACACGCTAAAACTTGATGTTGAATTTAAATCAAAGTCTATGCTGTAGATGTTTACACCAGTGCATCTACTCTAACTCAAAAAAGAACTAAGTTATGAAGATATCATTCCTTTGAGTAACAAAAGGGAATTAAGTGGCTAGTGTAAGCTAAACTCCCACAACTTTACATGCTAATCAGATAAAAGTTGAGCGCTGTTGTAGAAATGAAAAAAAAATCCTATAAGTTAAATCCATATTTTACTTGGTTGAATGATGTTGTGTCTCTTTTCTGTAAATGAATTACACATAAAAAACAGCATGTAGGGAGGTAGAAAGAAAGTTTGTAACCACAACTGCACAAAATTGTTCAGGAATGGAGTTGCTCAGTGAATTTTTCTGATTTATGGGGGTTGCGATCAGCGTTTATATGCGCTATTATAAAAATACTTAGATTAGCAAAAACAGAGAGATGGATGGAATATTATATTATGTATGTTATCAACATGATGTTGATATTTAATATTATTGTATTTAATTATATCATGCTATCGTTAATTCTGGTTACCACTGATATTGTATTATGGACATTTCACACAACCATGATGCTATTACATTGCACCAAGAAAAACAATATAAACAAGACTTTTATGCTGATAGAATCATCCAATGAAACAGTATTTTGATAACAATCCACCTGTTGCTGTTCAATACAAGTAAAACAAAATATTTTTCTTGCCAGGATTCCAACACAAACATCCATTATCCCTGACCCTCTGCCTGTGGAGAGGGTGTGGCATTCATTTCTAGAAATAGCAAAGCCTCCTGTGGGTCTCTCCCCTTGGAGACAATTCAGCAGATGCTTTCCTAGGGGAAAAAGCCTCTGTTGTGGTTCAGAGGTAGATCCAGAAAAACTGGTAAATGGTATTTTTGTCTAAAATAATGTTTTCTTTTTGTTTTGGCTGGAGGGGCCAGCCCACAGTTTCCTTGTAATATGATTTTCACTTTGTATAGTACAGTCAAAAAAGTTTTTTTTCCCTATGAAACAGAACATTGCAAAAAAAGTATGACTCCAGTGAAACCCAAAAAGGTGGCAGTAACCATTAACCACACTCACCACACCAATTACCATAAATTTTCTGGGAATAATTGATAAGGAAGTTAAAGAGCAAGATAGTAAGAGAATGATGTTCTTACCAGAGGATGTTAAGCACAGTGCAGGTTGTCAGCCCTCCAAGCACTGCTCTTCGAAACCACAGGATCTGAAATTTAGGAAAACACAGTACATTTTGGCATTTGTTGTATTGTCTGCTAAAACAGATCTTTGTGAAACATGAGTATTTTATTGTGTGACCAGTGAAGCTTGGTAGCCAGTAATACTAAATCATCTGAGACTTTGCAGCGTATATAATGTATAATGCACATTTACACACCTGAGCCATGTTTAAGAGAATGATGCCTTTGGACTTGGTGGGTCCGACCTTGTCTTTGTGTGCTTTATGCAAAATGTGTGTGTTTAATGCAAATGTTCCATCTTTAAAAACACTTGGAGATAAAGCCCTCGAAATGTACAAATCATCCAGAGATGATGATACATCTTGTGGGGTCTTAGCAATGTCAAATGTAGGTGGACATTTATATGAATCACAGAATGTTATTCTAACATAGACACTGAGAAACTGCAGCAGCAGAACCAAAGGCTTGCAGGCAATATATACAGGGTACTTGTTTGCTTTGAAGCAGAAACTGAATTCCACTCACCCATTCTTAAGTGCATTTTGAAACTGTCCATAAAAAAACCTGAGTTGAAAACCAGCAGCACCTCTGACCTGAACAATGAGGACTGACCCGGCAAACGGGCAGGGTTTTTGCCTGGCAGGAATGGTGGGACAAAGCCAACTCAAATCACCAACCAAATGGGGTATTAAAAAGCATGCGGTGCTTGAATTCAATACCAAGCAGTAAATCCAGGAACCATATCAGTGTCCATACTGAATATTGTCCAAAAATAACTTCGCAGGACTGTCTCATCAAATTTTCTAGCATCTGTAGTGTTAAGTATTACAAATTCAGTTCAGTGGCTGCCAAGCACAAGTCCTGGTTACTTATACTGGGCAGCTGTTTTGCACTACACAGTACTGTCACTGAGCTGCTAAATGGACCTGCTTTGCCTCAATCCATATTAACCAGTCTGACTTGTGTAAGATGGCTGAGAGACACGACCACAGCCTTTCAGCTTTTGCTGCCCACATGTCACTGCCTGCCTATCTTTTTCAGTGTACTAAAGCAGAAGAATTACAGTTCACTGCCTCATAATCAGTTTCTGTATTCAGTATATTGAGCCAACTGATCAGCAGGCAGTGTAGAATATAGCAGACGAGCAGATTTACCTGTGTTTTGTTGTGTGAGATCTGTGAGAAGAGCAGAGGCATCACATTTACAATTCCTCCTGTCGACACAAAAACAGAACAGCAGGTCAGTCTCACAAACTGTGGCATATCTGCCATTTTCTTTTACTGAACGCAGATAAAGTATTATAATAGAACATTTCTTAATCCTTTATTTTTATCACACATCTATCTTTGAGTTTCTTTTTACCTTATGTTCACTCTGCACCAGCATACCACTGTGTCACTGTCTAATATGCTAAAGTCTGCAGTAAAACACGATAACCAAACTCATTTCTGACCATGTCATATTTCCTTTAAAGATAATATCCCATTCCAGGTACCCTACCAGAGCTAAAGAATGAACCAAGGTTATGAAAATACTGGCATTATGGATCTCTAACATCCATAACTATTTTTTGATGACACTTTTATTTATTTCAATTATGTCAGATAAAAGAACACATAACATAATAAAAAAGACTTGTTAAAGAAAACCCATTAAAATATGAAAATATAATACTCAAAGTGCAGAGATTCACTGTACAACACAGGTAGAATTAGCAATCATGGGAATCTGCACATACTGCCTAATTTAAAGATGACTGGGTCCACAGTCTGTGTGAAAAATACTGACTAAAAGCACTTTGTGCATATAGTTTTATTTGTGTATGCTCCTAGATAAATCTTAAAAAAAAAACAGTAGTTGTTTTATACACTACACAGCTAAAAAATGACAAACTGCAAAGCAGCAGTCATAGCTGAAGTTTGCATGATCAAATGGCCCTCTAAAGTAATAAAAGCTGGAAGGAATTTCAGCCAGAGCTGTCACAGAAAACGTCATTGAAACATAGTGGCCTCTCGTTATGCTGCCACAGCTGATGTGTTGCAGTGACATCAGGAAGTCAAAGTACTTGCTTGTTGTCACTTCATTAATTTCTGCTGCTTATCCAGGTTTATCTGTTGCAGTGGCAGCAGGCTAAGAAAGAAAGATAGTCCAGATGCTTCTCTCCACTGCATTGTTTCAGCTCCGCCTGGGGGACTGATTAAATGATCAATGATCCAATATCCCCAATGCAAGCATTGATTATCACCTATAAGTTCTGAAATTCTCTTGACACATTGTTGGCATTGTGATAGTACCAGGCACATTTTAGAAAGCAGGCAAGAAAAGAGGAAAAAAACAACTTTTTACACCATTCTTAGGAATAAATTAACAATGCAGAAATATTTTGAAATTTCAAGATTCTGTATGCAAACAATGCCACAGCAAGATAAAAAACAAAAGAGACATGACCAACAGAACCACGTCCTCTGTAAAGAGCAGTAAAGGGATTCTACAGGACCAAAAAACTAGAGGCTCTTTTGGCCCTTAATATCCTACCAATGAAAAGTGCTAACAGCATCTCTGTCAAGACTCCCACTGCAATTATATGAGGACCTGAGACTTGTAGCAAAAGGACTGGGTTGTATGTTATTTTTTTGTTTAAAAATATAAGATGTAAAAAATACTCCTCTAGTATGGGGTTGTTCTTCCTTCTGAGCAGTTTAATAATGTGAGCACATCTACTGGTCCTCCTTTCTTTTCTTCGGTCCACTCATTTTTACAGAAGGGCTCAAAGTGCAAAGCGAAAATCACACTCAAACAAAGGTCAGTGTCTTTGGAGTGTGCCATTTATTGGGGAAACAAGGGCATTACAAGGAAAAGGTGAATGAAGGAGGTAAGGAGGTTTAATTGTAATAAAATTTAATTTAATAATATAATTTGGTGGTCCTGATTAAAAAGCCCGACGGGCCTTATATGGCCCATGGGCCATAGTTTGCCCATGTCTGGTCTAGAGTATTACACATCTCAAAGCAAATCTCAATTATATCTCTCCCTCCTTCACTGAGGATGTGAGGGTTGGGTTCAGGAATTCCTTTTCGAAGACTCTGCCATAATCCCAGTCAAACTGAGCAGTTCTGCTTAACTGCTGAACACAATCAAAGCCAAGCTCTGCTTTCCCTTCCAGACTTGTCCTTTTCCTCGACTTCTATGAGGCCAACCAAAAATAATTCTCCTGGACTGCCAAGATTCACTTGAGTGTGCCAGGCATATGGCTGCATATATAGCAATGCACTCTGTAATCGATCTTGAGCGAAAGTTCTACCATACCTTTGTATTTTCTAATAGAGCAGTACTTTTTGGTCACTTTAGTGTGAACTTGCTTAACTTGCAAGTTAAGAGGCAGTTCTAATCACCTGTGGCTGATGCACTGGAAAATATCGTCCATTATGGCCCTTTAGCCAAAAGATAAGGATGGAGAGGGAGCAGGGACTGAGAAATTCAAGAAATTCACAGGACCAGAGAAGGTGAAAACATGTAGACACAAAAGGACAGTGAACAACAAAGCTTCTTCTTACCCAGAGCCACTGTGCCCATTAGGAAAGGTTTTCCCATCTGACTGAAGTCACTGCTGCTCTGAAGACCGACCTCTGACCCCACTGCAAATGTCACAGCCACCTGAGACAGACGCATGCACACACACGCACACACAGGAAGATGTTTTGTGTCAACATATGCAACAGTCAGTTTGTCTATTGCAAGATAAAGATTGGAGTAGATAAATCAAGATAGAATACAAGGATGATAAATATCAAGTTATTTTTCATGATGTTTATTTATCATGATTTAAGTTGCTGAGCATATTATCATTCAGATCTTGCTGTTGCTGTTTGCAGTCTCCCATATTCTTATCCAAAAAGAATAGAAATATTGCAAGCATCTGAAATTCACCTTCAAAAGGTACCAGCTGGTGGGACAGGGCTTACATTTTCATTTAACAATCTAATCTAAAACATTCCTGTTAGTTTTAAATAATTTCTTTTTTTTTTAAATTTAATTTTAAATTTTAAAATGTATTACAATTTATTGAAGTAATTGTAAATAAGTGTTATAATTATCATTAGTATTATTGTTAACATTAAAACAGTAATATTGACTGTCTTTGGACAATCCCTTGTCACACACATACTGTTTTTGCATAGATGTGCTTTAAAAACTACATTTAAAAATGTTTGTAGTTCTCCAACAACAGCATTAGCTTTGACAAATATGACTTAAGGTGCTGTAACATAGGAGGTTATTACCCTGTCCTTTACTTAAAAAGGACTCTTCATGCCAGGAGAAAGAATTATCCGTTACTTGAGTACTTGTCTAAAAACTGTGTGAATTGTAATATTTGTGTTTTTCGTGGAACAAAAACACACTGATTTGTTTTCTAATGGACAAAGAGAGACATGAAAACTCAAAAGATGCCAAACTATATACAGTTAATAGAGTGCCTAACTATTTTAATAATAGAAGAGATGATGGAGGAAAACATTAGAGCGAAGTGAACTGAATAAACTGAATAACAGGAAGACTGAAGAAATATGTAAAATAAGTAAAGAAAGATAATCTTAGAAGCAAAAACAGAAGAGAAAGTTGAAAAGGATGATGAGGAGAGAATGAATTTTAAAAAATGATTGAGAGGGATAGGAAAGAGGAAAAGAAGAGAATTTTGAGTGTTGAGACAACAGGATAATTGGTTCAAATAACTTCTAATAAAGTATATTCTAAATGAAGTGAAAGTCTTTCAGCCCAATAAATGGTTTTTAGATGGACTAAATCAGAGAGGACACTAAAAACCTTTGACAAATTGTCTCATCAACTCACTATGGGCAGGTTTCATTATGGCTTGAACGAAAAATGGACCACATTTTACTTAACTACTCAGCCCACACACAGACACACAAACACACACATGCACACACACAGGCCCCATAAACCTGACTGCATTATCCTCTTCCAGATGATTTGACCGCCCTGCAACAGGGTGCAATATCCCCCTGCTGTCACGGGAGTGAGCAGCATTAAAGGTTCAATGACAACTTCATTAGAGGTGTGGGTCTGGAGTCTTAACCAATTACAAAGCTTGAATAAATGTCACGCTAATTATTTCCAGAAAGCCATGAAATTGTAGTCGATTCTCCGTGAATAATCTAACTCTCAACACAATTCCACAGCTGGTTGCATGAGATTCATTTAAAAACTATGCATACGTGTGTTTGTGGGTGTGTGTGCGTGTGCATGTGTGTGTGTGTGTGAAATTGCAGTCATTCACATTTCTATGTGTGGTTGATAAAATGGCCTTAGTTTTATTGAGGCCTATTTCACAATGACTGAATAGAGTTCTTACAAGGTGTATCAACTTCATTTGAACTGAACTGTTTTTCTGTTTGACTGCAGGTTTTTCTGTGAAGCAATCAGTAAAATGTCAAACCAAAAGGGGCTGCTGAAGAGGCACATTGATTTAGATGACATCATACAGAGGAGATGATAGGAGAAAAAAAGAGAAGAGCAAAGAACAATAGAAGAAAAGAGAATAGGAGAAGAGTCTAAAAAAAATCTCTTTCACAAGAAGCAAAGGTCCCATATGGGAGAAGCAGGCGTGACTTTATTCTTTACACCAAACGTCTACTTTTTTGCTGTTCCCTAGCGGCCAGGACAGATTAGCCATATGAGAAGGAGTAACCTGTGATATTCTCAAAAAAAAAAAAAAAAAAACTACTGAAAGAGTACTTCCATAAAATGTGTTGTATGGCCAAAATTCCTCTACCTCCTTGGTCATATATCTGCAGGCATGTTTCATCTGAATGATATACTTTCTCAGACTGTTGCTCGATGTATCTTGCTGGAGTATGCTCCCAAATCTCTGTGAAAAAAAATACTGTTCTTCTTTAGTCTTTGTACTCCTCAAGCTAGATGCAATGAACAGTATGGAACTTCTTATCTTGTGCTCGTTTAACTTGCACAGGAGGAAGGTAGCATAATGCTAAATCACTGTTAACTCACTGACTTTTGTTACCAAGTTAATTTTGGCATCTTGATTATTGTTGATTTGGATAGC
>JAQNCA010000025.1:2429508-2440653 GCA_029783725.1 Acanthurus tractus | reverse complement strand
TAAGAAGACAATATAAATTTTCATGCTTTCATGCATTTCACACTTTAAAAGAACTGTGTCATGGTTTGATTTGATACCCACTGAGACCGCCTCTTTTACTGAACCAAAATCCAGCTGTTTGGTAAACAAGTTTGAATTTTTCCAGTTTTTTCCTTTTTTTTCCATTTTTGCTTTTTGTGTTTTTTTTCACATCTGTATTTTTAGTCCGGATCAAACAGCAAAGTCTGAAAGTCTGGACCCGAAGATGTGGGCAACAATTGGGAAAAATTTCCCATTATGGTTCCAAAAAGCTGTGAAAACAAGAATCTTCCCAAAGAGACAACTACCAAACTGACATGGTCTTCTTTTATGCTCACTTCTGCCTCCATGTGTGTGCAATGATAGTTAAAAATAATATTAAGAAAATATTAAGAAAAATCGATATTAGGAAAACCTAAATCTAAAATCCTTCATTTCTTTAACATAGATAAAACTGTAGAGACAGAATTCAAATTATTTTAGATTTCACACTGAACTTCATTTTTCTGTATTGGTGCTTTAGTTTTCTACAAAACCTCCCACGCTGGGATTTGTCTCCAAAAGGACAGTCAAAAGTTTTCTTCTCAACAGAGCAAGTGTCTGCTGCACGAACAGTAACAAACTCAAAATGACCACATTCCATTTACTACTGCTTTGCTTTCATTGGAAGAGGATATAGTGCAAGTTAAACGACCCCATCACGTCAATATTATTTGCATATCTTTGAGCTAATGTGCAACAAGTTAGTTTCAATACATTCATCAATCAATCATGCATCAAAAAATCCAATACCCAATCATAATAGTCTGAACTGCATAAAGTTGTCAGTGATTCAATATTAGTTATTGAGGAAGTATGGAAGCATGGGGATAAATGATCACATGTGGTTGAAGTTTAAAGTCAATGCACATTTTGTGTGTGTATTTACACTGACTCTCAACTTTTCTTGTATCTTTTTTTTTCAGAATGGTCAGTCAGAAGGTCAATTGTAATCACTAATTGCAATGTATTTAAACTTCACTGACTCCATCAGTGTCAGGTTTTGCTGCGGATGCATCCAAGCTTACTGACTATCTGTGTCAGCTAGGATCATATTTTGTCACTTGGATAATTTTCAAACAAGTCCAAGCCAAAACACACCAGCCTCTCGGCTGAGCGGATGGCCCTGAGGATGAGAGACAGAGACTGGTTCATGGTGCTGTGACAGAGCACTTCCTTCTCTGCAGACTTAACTTTGACTACTTTACTGGTGACGTTGCAATGCAAGATGGCTTCCTGTGAGAACCTGAGGATGGAAAACTGAGGAGTCTTTCCTGGAAGGCTGTACAACAGATTCCTGTAAGAAGAGAGAGAGAGAGAGAGAGAGACAGAGAGAAAGAGAGGAGGAAGAGTGTCAGTAAATTGAAAGACAACTAACATGCTGTTTCTTAAATACAATACTCTCCTTACATTTGGATCCAGCATTCCTTGTCCTTTTTTTCAAAATGTACCTACAAATTACAATGTATAAATAATAACCAGTCTACACTTTTTAATGATATTTGTATTTTAATATTTCATCTGTACTTCTAGAATAATAGTTCTGAAAATGGCTGCAAACTGGAGATCCACAAGATGTTAGTGACCCAGCTGCAAAGACACTGAGCTAACAATGGAATCAGCTGGATCAATGGATCATTTACTCTTTGTTTTACAGCATCTTACCTGAGGTTTGTTTTTTAGGTCTACCTTTTATCTATTCACCTACTGTGTTCAGGAAAACCTAAAAGACTTTTAATGTAAATAATCTGAAAACATAGAGTTTATCCATTGCAGCTTATATATTTTTAATGATCAAGAACAAAAAGGTGGAAAAAATGGAATTCATCAGTGAATTCTCTCAGATCTGTTTGAAAATGAGGGCAAGAAAGTGATGAGTAAGACAGCACTATCATATTTCCCTTATTCAAATGCTTGGAAAAACTGCTGACTGTTCGCATTTTTGGATTCTGACAGCTTCAGCACAATAATTAAAGTTTTATGTAAGCGTACCTTCAGCCAGGTAAGTATTTTGAGGCCAAATCTGCTAAACACTATATTTTAATTTAGACTTATCAAATATGAAACCTTCTCTTCCACATCTTGACCTCTGCTTATTTTTCTGTCACAACCAAGTCACAAACATTCTGTACCATATGAAATATTGTTTTTCAAAGTCCCCCCTATCTATGTCTCTTTGTCCTCTTGTCATCCTGAAGTGCACCACAGCATGCACACACACACACATATTCCAAAGCACATATATAAACAGAGACAAGCCTTTGGGGGTAGCAGAGCACTCATTTGTAGGTCAGAATGGCAGAGATTTCAGAGCGTTGCTCTCCTTGGGGCTGAAGTACATTGATTTCTCTTAAGGTGGCTGAACAGACAGTCTTAAAGAGTAAATGGAGTGATTCTTCATCTGTTAAGGCTGTGAGCTGGAGGGTTTGAAGGAACACTGACCTTCAGCACACAATTTAAGCTCAAAGTCAGAGGACTGTGAAGATTCTGTGTCTGCTCTAACAAATGACACTACCATAAGACACTAGTGAGGCTACTTCTGTAAGTATTTAGGCTACTGTAACACAGTGGCATGCTGTTCTTACAAGCAAGCCAAGCAGCGCCCACTTCAAACTCAGAGCAAACAGCAGTTGAATGATGCCTCACTGGAAGCGGATCTCTCTTTACGTCCCAGAGCAGCATTCTGTCCCAAAAAAACTGTCTGCTTGCATTTATTTTGTAATTTTCTGCCCTCTTTTGTATACTAATACCCAAGCCTTTAAAATCTGTTCTGTTTTTACAGATATCGTATTCTTATCTTTTTTTTCATAATTTGGAGTAAAGTTCTCTGCAAGATCTGCAGGAGGTTTGAGAAATTTAAGAAAGCTCAGTGAGGCAGGAGAATAAAAAATTCTGCTTTGTTACTAGAGTGTGTCACTCTGAGGAAATGACAAATATTTTAAGGATTACGTTAGACATAATTATTTTAATTTATTTCCTCTATACTGCACAGTTGGCATCCTATCTGTCACTTTGAAGGAATAAGTCTAATACCCCTTCAGTAAGGATGGATTGCAGACAGCTGAAAGTAATCAGGCAGATGGCAGCAAGATGCAGGAAACTTTCAGCACAAGAAAACCTAATCATGAAATGATATATGTAATTCTGGTTGATGTAGTAAACACTTAAATCACACATTTATTTGCTTCTGGTTGTTTTATATGCAAAAATCACTGTACAAAACTGTTGTAATATATATGTGCCGACACTTGTTGAGTAAAGCAATATGATTATGTTAGCTACTAAATATTTATTACAATATCCATGTTTACTTATATCTTCTCTCTTTACTCTGTGTTTTGTATTAACGAAGCTGGCTCATGATCTATCTGCCTGTTCATTTCAAATACAATATTCAGTTCATTCATTCACTTATTTGCTAACTTTTCTGTCTGCTCTGTATTGCTGGGTGAGTTGTGTACAGTCATTTTATTAGAGTGTTTTCACCATAAACTGCTGCATGTCTGAGAGCTGTGAGATTGAGTCAAAACAGTAAAAATGTGAACAGTAAAACCAAAACAATGAAAAGACGTTAGAGAGACACTGTATCGTTGAGGGGAACTGCAGAGCTGGGTGATAACTTTCTGTTGGTGCGACACTATAAGCAAAGCCTTTTGTCAGGTTATAACAAAACAAACTCAAGAGCAAAGCACAAAGCACTGCGGGGTCGGAACAGAAAGTGAGCTTTGGTAATAAAAGCTGATATCCCCAACAAAAAGCAAAGTAGCAAGAAAAGGTATCAAAAACACAATAAAGGAAATACAAGAACTGAAATGAACACAAAATGGGATAAAACTGGGGCACCAGGCAGGACGGATACAAGGACACAGGACACAGGACCAGGCAGCAGAAACGGACATGCTGAGAAATGTCAAAGGAAGAGACAAATATTTTTATATGCACAAAAAAGAGAAATCCTGTGAAACACAGGTGGAAGTCATTTGTAATCAGGAAGTAGGAAGTAAGGAAGTTAAAAAAAACCCCCACCACAATAAAACAGGAATGAACTAAATTTCAAAAGAAAACCTTGACAGCCTTTTCCAATTATATATGGTCATATAACCCATTATTAATTTAAATACTAATTTATAGTTAGGGTTAAGCAACCAAAAAAAGGTTATGGTTGGAAAGAGATTATAGGTTACAAATAATAAAGAGAGGGAATAATTTCCAGATTGCTGTTATTTCCTGCATTCAAGCCTGACATTCTAGACAGCCATTAGCCACCTCACTGGTTACACCCACTCGCTCCATCCTCAGCACACTGATCTGATGGCACAGAACATATTTGCTCTGATAATACAGAGCAAATATGTACTGAACAGGTATTTGTACTTTCTGAATTATTTGTGCTACAACGAACACTGCATTAATATTTGGGAGCATTCCTACTGTGAAAAGGAGTCAGCATGAAAATTTACCTTCTAGAGAGAGAAAAAAAAGCAGACTGAGAAAAACATTGTCTCTGCCTCACAGTGGGAAGGGGCTTGCCTGTAGGAAGGGGACGTTTTGTGCAATCAGTCAGCATTGTGTCGTGTCTTGTACAAACCTGAAACTTTGTAACAACATTTTTAGGGGTGTTTCGTTTTAGGGGGAAAACAAGTCTATACAAAACATTTTGCCCATCGGTCATTGGAAGTTAGGATATGACACCGAAACCTTCATCTATATATTATCTGTACCTGCTTATTCTGCTGATGTTCCTGTGCCGCAGTTATTGCTGCTGCAGAGTGGAGTTATTGTGGGCCAGGACCGAGGATATATTCCTGAATAGCTGACCAATTTACACAGCGGGGAATCTTTAGCATTGCTGGCTTCATCATTTGATTCAAGCAAAGGTCTTTGTTACATAAATGTTCTGCAACTTCACTCAAACACAACAGGGCTGCTACAGATAGGGCTGCAATGCTAATGCTTCACTAGTTCTCTGCTGATTAAGCGGGTCAACAGTGGTGATCAAATTACTACTCATATATATTTGTTTTTCATCAAAAGGTCAGTCTAATATATTGACAAACACAACAAACAAGGCATAATATTGTACCACTGTCACTTAGAATTCCCTATTCTGATTGGCTGGCGGGAATGGAGTAAATGTCAGGAAGTGTATCTGGATACTTTGATGCTTTAATGTTCTATATTTACATGCCAGTTTAAAGCTGAAGTTAAAGACATCATAGTGAGGCTCAGCTGAAGAGCTTGGAGCAGTTCCTTTGGTTTTTTTTTATCTTATTTGTCTAGAATATGAATAAAATAGATAAAAGGTGGGCACTGATAGTCAAACATTTACACAAAAATTCAATTTAAAAAAGGGTAGAGGTTGCAGAGGCTAAGAAACAGGACATGACGTGAAGGGAGGTTTGACTACTCTGAAATATATAACTCCTCAGGTAATTAAAACTTTTAAAAACAAAAAAAAAAAAAAAGTTGAATTTAAGTGACTAAAACAGAAGAAAAAACTAGCAAAAAAAACACAAAATAAAAATGGAGAGGAACACAATAATCAACTGAATCTTGCTTGTCCATGTCCCCTAACCAATAGACTGATATCCACTGTGTCTGTGAATGTCCAGTTATGAAATATGTCTTTTTGAAGCACCTCAGAGTGTACATAAAGACAGCTGTTATTGATTGACGCCTGACATCCAGCCTTAATGGAGGTTACCTCCCACTCTGCAACATGGGAAATTGAGTTTAAGCTTAGTCTACTGGTCCCAGGTGTCAGTTGCACAGAAACAGAAGCATCCATTCAGTGCTTACAGCTGCATGCTGTGTCTGTGAGTTCTGCCTTGCTTTTACTAGAACATAAGGTTTCATTGGTTTCAATTTATCTGCTCTTTAACAATAAAACCTTGAAAAATGGCAACTCACTTCTTCAGTGCAACATAATGAAAGGGAAGCTGAATATGTATCTGGGGAAAAATTATTCTGTTTGGGAAGTTGGCGTTATCTAAAAGTCAGCATATTGATTTTGAAAGTCAATTTCCAGCTTGCTAAAACCAGAATTATACCTACAAACACCCAATATCTGAACTCCTTCAAACCAGTTTGCAGCACTACATTTTGGTTTTGGATGGTATCTCTTTTAGTTCAAATCCTGGAGAGTCAGCATATCGCCATGAGAAATCACACTTTAAATCTAGTATCCTCACCTCCAGAAGCAACATTTCAGTATCGCTTCTTTCAAATTCAATATAGATTTTCCCAGTATGGCTTGTTTGGAGAGGTCACTTTTTCACTGAGAACAGTTCAAGTAAAACCTCTGTGAATGAATGCACTAGGTCCTATATGTTTTGGAGGTTTGCATATAATATTTAGAAGTCAACATACTGATTGTGAGTTCCATTTCCAGCTCTCTCTCTCAAAATACTGTGCTGAACTTAAAAACAATGCATGCCAACTCCCATTTCATTCTGAAAGTTCTTGGTTTAATCTGCCACTTCACATATTGATTTTGCAAATAAACCTTTTCAGTGCATTGTGTCAAAAGCATTTGTTTACATATGAAGTAGCGTAATATTAGTTTGAAAAGTCAGCAGTCAACTTTTTGATGACCTGGCAAACCTCTTTTTCCAAGAGTCTGATGGGTATTATAAACCAATTTGTGACAACATTCCTATGCAATATGAGAATTCTTGTTCAGTGTGTAGGTCAATGTATTGATTTTGGTTTTCATTTTTTAGTGTAACACACTGGGTATGAATATTTGAACGGTCCATATTGTTTTAGTTTTAGGCATCAGCATACCAGTGACCATATTGATTTTTGAGGACATGGTCGTAGTACCTTTCTTTATTAAACAGTATTCTAACTTCTGAAACTGATGTTTAACTACCAGACAATCAGTAGGTCTCATTTTTCAAACATTTTTAATATTAATAATTTAACTGTCAGAGACATAACCAGAGTATCCTTAGTTTTATACAAGGCGATGTGAGGATCCTTTTGCATTAGGGGGTGAGCCATGGCAAAATGGATAGAGAGGCTGGATTTGGTTCAGGTGGATCTGACTGCAGAGGCCTGTGTAGAACAACTTGTGAGTTCCTGGACTGAATGAAGGATGACTTTTTTACTCTGCTGAGGGCCAACTTCACCAGTGGAGGCACTGAACATCAAATGAACACCATCTTGTACGTGGAAGTTTTTGTGGGCATTAACAAAGATTTCTAGAAGATCTTAGGACAGATTTCATCTCTGGTTGTTTCAGTCTGTCTCCTCATTCCCATTACAATTCCACATCATGTATTGTGTACAACTGCTATTGTATGTATATAGGGGCATTACATTGAAGTTGCAAAAATATGCCGCAGTGAGATCCAGCAGTCATAACATGGTGTCTTAAATGAATGGATAACTCATAACTCATCATTAATTACTTTGCATCTTGCTTTTTTTGTTTTCAGTTCAGAATGCAAATATAATGACTTTTTTGTATACATGTTTGTATACATGTTTTTGTATATATGTTTTTAAATTTGCAGATACTTTTCCTCTTCACAATGCATTCCTGTCAACATCCCCGCTGTCTGACACTTCCTCAAGAATCCTGTTTGACTAAGCTATCAAAGAGGGAATTCAGTGACATGTTCATGCTGCAGCTTCCCTCTACAAACCAAAGTGAACTGCTGTGAGATCTGATGACAAATACTCCTAATATTGTCTTGTTATGATTAATGAGTCGCTTCATTTTGTCAGGGAAATCTGGGAGGGCTTGTTGAACTCTGCATCAAGGTCCAGATCCAAATCTAATCGTCAGTTATAATGCTATGCATTAGTTAACTGTCTTGTGCTCTTGGACAAAAGAATACAAAGACGAATGGACAGATATCCATTATATGTATGTTCACACTTCAGAACTTAATTCAGTACCTTCACCTGCTTGTCACACCATACAGACTGTCTATAGTGATTATGGTTCCAGTAGTCAACAACTTATGTGGTTCAAATGCTGCAACACAATAAGTCCTTAACACATGCTGGTAAAATAATTTGCCTACCACAATCAAATGGTACAGTGTTTTTTCTCAGGTCTTTTTCATACATGAAAATGTGGACATGAAAGAAAAAAATTACAGTAATTACACTGTATTCTTACTTGCTTTTATTGGTAACGTGTCTGCTCCTAAATGGCTACCTTTGGTTGAAACTGACAATGTCTAGTGGATAATTAGTGGTCCATATTAAGCCCCTTGAGCCCCTCTAACCTTTGATGAGGAAAATGCTCTACTGTTTTGAAGCAGTCCATAAAATTCGGTGAATGCAGGGTAGCTGGTTTGAAGTGATGTCAAACTTAATTTCAACCCTGGGTCCCAAAAAGGGTAAAACTTCAAATTGTAACATGTTTTCTAAACAATCCATATTAGTGGTCAAAACAATATAATATAGTTTAATGTAGGTTTGCAGTGTAGTATTGATTTCAAGGTTTCAAAAAGAATAAAGTTGTTCAGCTTTAATGTTGTGTTGCTTTGGCTTTTTAAAATGAACACAGCAGGACTGTCCAGACACCCTACTGGTTTACCAAGAGTACTTAGAATCCTGAATCTTATTCCAGTGTCAGCAGCACCAGCATCTTTGAATGGAAATATTTTCAACTAGACCTACTCTGACTTACCAAATACCATGCATGTTCACATTCTGTGCATTTCCTGCATATTCAGGAAAGGGAGGGTTAGAGGTGTGTGTATGTGTGTGTGTTTGTGTGTGAGAGCGTGAGACAGTGTATGTTGTTTGTGTTGGGGGATCATACTCATGTGTTCTTCAATGAATTGTTAAAAATACTATATAGCCATGTTAGCTATTAGCTAAATGTACGGTGACAAATAAATAACAAAACACTATATTGTGAGCCTTTTCTCCTCTTCCTCATCTTTCTCTTCATTGCAGCAGCTGTCCATTCATGGCTATTTAATACTGCTTAAGCTACCAGAGCAGCAATGGCTGAAGGTTTTAAATGGATAAAAAAGGGCAAAAAAAAAGAAGAAAAAAAAGTGGCAGTAAGTGTTGATACTATAGCAGCTAACTACAACAAATTAATGAATAAATGTTTTAGTGACAATGATCTGTTTATTTTTATTCAGGCTCTTATTTGGCAAGAATTAAGAATCCTGGACAACTGTTTTGATATCTGAACTTTCACATTTTTTTTAAGACATTTGATCTTCTGAGTGAATGGAAATTGCTGGAAAGTGTGCAATTTAATTTGAGACTACATAATAAAAGTACCATTCATTCAAATACAAAAATTTTAATAAGAAGCATCATTATTAATATGTGTTACAGCACAGCACTTAAAGTGTCATTACGATGTGTTTATGCAGCTAAATAATCTACCTCAGCTTTTGTTGCCTAATAACAAAATATACCATCAAGGTAAACATTTTAAAGACAGCACTCTTAGTCTAATTGCTTTAGTCTTGTGAGGGAAATGGTGACTTTCTTTATAAATGAGTGCTATTAAGCCTTAATGCTTTCCAAGCATGATGGAGCAGCTAATTTTAGCTTGGATGCTAATGGCAGTCTAGGACAATTAACATGTCTATTCCTGCCATAAACTGTGAATAACACTGATCAGCAGAGGCCATTTGTTCTGTTAGAATCTCGTTGAAAAGTAGACAGCCAGAGTGCTGTGGGGAGAAGAGTGAGTACCAGACACTGTGAGGATGCTAAACTCAAACAGAACAAAGGGGTTGCTTTTATGAGAGAAATATAGTTGCTAAAAAAAGTCCCCACTATCAGTCAAGGTCAGCCACCCTCCAACCAAATATGTTCTGATATGATATATTGTGCTAACTGGACATTATTTCTGAAATAACTTCACCAACTAATCTAAAGCTCACACTTTCTTTACATGCACTGTGTGGAGCCAGTGAATTACTGAGGCTCTGCTCTGAAAAGCTGCTGCTGGGAGGAAAATAAAACAATGGTGTCTGCAAATTATTCTTCCGTTCTTTTTTTGTCAAAGGGAATAAATATGTGTTTATTGTGAAGCTCAAGTTTTATGTTACATTATTGGTGTTCTGCTCCAAATGTAAGATGAGACGGAACAGTAGTAGATGTTCCCAATACAAGACAGAAGGTAGTCGGGGGTTTAAATCATAGCTGCCACAATATAGGACTGCATGTGATTTAGGAACTTGGGTAAAGTTATTGGAGCCCTAAGAGGAGGTCAGAGAAAGGGGGGTGGTGAAGTATGTTTTTGCCTTTTTTGTTGAGTGTAAATTTGTGTGTTTTTAGAGCTAATGTTGTCATGGAAAATGTAAATTTGATGCTTTGTAGTCTTCTTGTATGCAACGAGATAATGTCCATATAAAACTGAGGTTGTTTTATTTTTTTTTTTAAAAAAAGGCTGCAACAAAAAATCTGAGCCGCATTTTTTGAGATGCGTCTTGACCTCAGTTGGTCCGTTTCTGTAAGTCATTCAGGTCATGTGGCAATTAAAATCACATCATGATGTTCAGATGACACGTGCAACATCAGTCAAACTTCAAACCACAACTAATTTGATAAGATGGACAAAAAGAGAGACCTTAACTGATAGCAGGGGCCTTCTTTGAATGAACAAAGGACTAGTTTTTACCTAATTTTCTTGATACATATAGAATGTCCTAAATTAGGCATGAGTGCATTTACACATGCTACTTTCACTTAAGGTGATGAAACAGTTTGGTTATCCACTGACTGCCTAAATAAAGAGGATTTAGGTGATAAAGTGGTCTGTTGAAAGTAACTATATACAAGGGGTGGTTGGTTGGCCTGAGGTAGAGTGAATTTATATAGGAAGACAGTTAGCCAGCCCCCATTACATGCACATGCAGTTCAACTCTTTCAGTGGTTATGCAAAAGCCTGAAGGTAATGATTTTTTTTTCTTTTTTGTATTCCTGACACTGTTTGAGCCAGTGAACAACATCTGTCACCTCAATTACAGAGGCTCTCAATCAAGAAGTCCACAATGACATGGTGGCAAATTGGCGAGGATACCCTTTGTATAATATGTTGACGTGGCTGCCATATTCACCATGGCAAAAATGACATTAGCCTTGAAAAAAATT
>JAQNCA010000025.1:2402419-2424261 GCA_029783725.1 Acanthurus tractus | reverse complement strand
TTCAACTCTTTCAGTGGTTATGCAAAAGCCTGAAGGTAATGATTTTTTTTCTTTTTTGTATTCCTGACACTGTTTGAGCCAGTGAACAACATCTGTCACCTCAGTTACAGAGGCTCTCAGTCAAGAAGTCCACAATGACATGGTGGCAAATTGGCGAGGATACCCTTTGTATAATATGACGTGGCTGCCATATTCACCATGGCAAAAATGACATTAGCCTTGAAAAAAATTGAAGCAATAATAGATGTTTCTATCAGTGCAATTGTAAAATGCAGAATTTGATGGCAGTGGCACACACCATGTTAACAGTGTGTGTAACAGCATAAGTTCTCTCAGAATCTCTTTTCACATCCTGATCAGTTTGAAATGTGACCTTGTGAGTTGGAATCAAAGTTTGGAAATCATGGCAATACTCAGACTGATTTCTGAATAATTTCAAACAGCTAGAGTTTTCCAAAAGATACATTTTAAATGTCCAAAAACTAGGTTTGTGTGTGAACCAAAATGCATAAAAATTTTACTTCTGCCAAAAATACCGGTGTAAATTTGTACAAGACCAAAGTTTGGACAACATACACTTTGTTTACGGATTCTGAATGCCCAAGATCACATTCACAATACAGTGTACTTGTTTTTATTTCTTTTCTAGGCAGATGATCTTTCATTTCAAATTTTTGTTTCAACACCTCAGCAGTAGACCCGGTACCAAGTCTAAAAAAGTTATCTGTAAATATTGTGTCCATCTTTATCACAAGGCAGTCCTGCTATACAGCTTACAGGCAGGTTAACTAAATAAGACCTTATTAAAATGCTACATGGTGTGACAGTAAAATTAATCATGATAATAAAGTCGTAGACCATGTAACATCTCATACAGTAAAGATCCTATGTATATTGAACAGATACAGCAATTATGGTTAGACCAGCCCACGGCAGCAGTAAGACTTAAAAACAAATGGATGGATAAACAAATATGGATGCTCATTGACCTGTTTAAAACTAGCATCAGCTAAAGCTATACAATGCTCAATATTGTATTAATAGAGAATGTTTTAATTAGTATCCAGCTCTACATCAAAATACTCACATATCATCAGTTTTTAACTAAGTGCTTGTAATTTTAATATCTTTTTAAAAAAAAAACTGACTGATCTCACTTTGCCTTGGTTTAAAGTCATATCAACTTGAAAAATTAGGAGCCAAAGCCTCTGTGTTGGTTTCACAAAATGTCCTGTGAGTTTTCTTTCAAATGTGTGACCAAAAACACACAGAGAAAATTGTTCCTTTTTCTAAAACCTCTTCTTTCTTTCTTTCTTTTTTTTCTTACAAAAGGATGCGTTCAAGGTTTGCCTCCAAGATGGTGAGTCAGACATGTGAAAAGCTGGATGTGCCATTAGAGGTGAGTAAGTGCACTGACGCTTTATCTTCAGGGTGTCCTCAATCATACAAGCCTATTTTGTGCTTTTGCCATGAATACTGAGGAGCATGGTTAAACTTACACCAAGCATTGTGCCAGAATAAAGAAAGGCCTTCTGCAAGACCTTTTCAAGTCCTTATCCCAAACCTGTCCTTCTTTTATATGAGGTGTACTTCAGCAAATGTTCTAGGTTAGATTTGGCAAACTTTTTTTCTATATCCCTTGTTTTAGAGTGATGAATGTTGAATTTTTCAGGAATCCGTGTACCTTGGCGAGAGTTGATCATTAGCTGTTAACTCATGTCACTTCAGAGTTGCCATGACAGGAAAAATACAAAGGTATGACATTAGGTGTGATACCCCAAAACATCTTGCTAAAGATAAAAGGCCAAGTCAAGGATTGACAGTCAAAGAGATGATTGGAAGAATACTGGGTTACAGGTGACATTACAAATACACATTACATTTTTTTAAAGGTCATTTATGAAGTGTTTTTTTTTCAACAATGGTGATAAAGAGAACTTTTGTATGTATATGCATGAGTAGATGCAAGTTAATAAGCAGGCAGGAGGAGCAACTGAGCTGACAGAAAAAAGGAGGAGCCTACTGACTAGCCAGAGAAAGGTGAAGAAACTCTTTGAGATGACTGTTGTTCAGGTTTTTCAAAAGTTCAGGTAGCTTAGGTTTAATGTCTGCTCACTGGTATCAGACCAATTTCATCACTGTGAAAAGACAGAAAGAAACTGTTGACCCTTAAAAAACAGTCATCATGACCTGTATAAATTTTCACCAGAGAAACAGAACACATCTTGAAGGGGATTTAAAATGTCTGAACACATTAAATTCAACTATATTGAGGATTATTATTTTCCTGTAACATAACTTCACACATTTTAAGATTTTTTTTTACTGTGTGTGGGTTACTTGGTTGGAGGGATGACAGTCTATTTCCTCCCACTGCAATACATCACTGTTATAGTTCTGAGACAGTAACCCGTCTCCCACCTGTACACTCCAGGCGGTGTCTGTGGGATGATGAAGCTCTTCTCCAGGTCACGGAGTACATCATTCAGCATCCGTACGTGGGAGGGGTCTCGCTCTTTAGGGTCATTCGCCGGCCGCATAGTTTCTGACTGGAAGAAAGCTGCGTGGTCTCTCAGAGAGGAGGCTGAGGACAGCAGGGGCTGAGATACCATGCTCTTCTCTGGACACATACACAGGGAGTCAAAGACACAGAGGAGAAAAAACAACACATGCAAAAATTAACCTTAACCTCAGTTCTTTGATTATCGTTTCTAGAAATGCTAGCTAATGTAAATATATACATAAACAGTACAAGAACGACAAATTTAAAACACAGTCATTTTGCAAATAGAGGGAGATAATTTTAAGTTCAAGCACACTGTGGCTGAAAATTTATATAAAATCTATATCTCCAGTCTCAATAAACCTGTGCACTGGATTTTTAATAGCTTCAAAGGACATTGAGTAACCAGTGTTATTGGGATTTACCTCATGAAACAACATACCATGATGTCAGGGTAATAAAAATAGGGGCTTTAAAAAAATACAAAAATAGGGGCTCTAAACTTTAAATATCTTTTTTTTAGCTTTACATATACCACGGTATTGTATTTTTTATGTCCTATAAGGCTAATGCACCACAGCTTTATGCTAACAGAGAGTGGCAGCACTCAAATAACTACCAAGTGTTGATCTTATATGGATTACAAAAATAATTTTTTAGAGTGGAACAGAGTAAAGGCTTGATCAAGAGATAAGGAATCAAGAAATGGTTGAATCTGCATATATTGTTTTGCTGGGATGGTGATGTTTTTTTTAAGACAATACAAACCAGATCCATTTTTGCTCTAAATTTCATATTGTGTAGTTTCATTCAAATGGATATTAAAATACTTCAAAAGTAAAATTACATCTTTTCATATATTTAATAACAATTTAGCAAGTCAGATGGCTCTGAATTACTTAAATTTAATTAGGTGGGATGGCACATCTTATCTCAGTGATGGACTGGTGAAAGCCCAGGATACACCTGGATTTGGGATGTCCTGTCTTTAGCCTTATGCAGGGTGGGATAAGTGTCTCTCCCTGCTAGGTAAGATATACTGGATTTTGGAAGACCAAATTCACTGTCATACATCTTAATTAGCCTTAACATGCTTCTCTGTCATACTGCTGTTCACAACTTTGTTGATACCAGCTGTTGGTTCAAATCAGATGCAACACATGCTTGTGTTTGTGGTTATTTTTCTGTAAATGAGAATCTGATCATAAATATATCAATGATAAAACATATATAATACAGGTGTTATAATCCATAATATAGTGGAATAATGCCTGACTTCTTGTCTGACTTCACTGTCTGCATCAAACTTTACAATTTCACAATATTATTTGATATTGACAAACAAAACAAACTTATATACAAACACTAACTAAGTCATTTGAAGCCTCTTCTCTCTCAAACCCCATATCAGCTATACACTTGATGCAGTAAACTGAATTGACCCTCCCTGTTTACATACACACCAATACTCATACACACACTATACGCACACACACAGAAGGCAGACAGCACTGTCCTCATTAGCCTGTCAACACAAAGCTGGCTTGTTTTACAGTAAATTTGGCACAGAAAATCAATTACTCCACATTTACAGTTAACTGGCCCTGCATTCTTGGCTCTATTACTTCATATCTGGCTGGGTCCAATGGGCCTGTGTTGGAAAGGCTAAAATCTGTTGTGTTACTGTCTACATGAGGACAAAGGTTCATGTTCAGCTGTTCAACTCTGAATGGTTTACTGTTAGACAAAAATGGATGCTTTCATGATAAATACAACAAAGCCGCCGCTTGCATTTCTCCGGGAGTGAAAACACTATTATTAGCTTTTTACATGATTGTATAAACTGTGCCATGATGAAAATGCAATTCAAATAAGGCATTCATTTTATTTGAAAAGGGGCATGTCATTGTGATTCTTCTTGAAACCCTGTGCTGCTGTATGACATTGGACCCTTTATCTTTATATTTAGACAAGGTAGATGAGCTGAGGAGATCAATTTCTGCAGAGCTTGTTTCTGTACAAAAAAAATCAATCTTTTATTTACATAGTTGCTGTGTGATGTGTTCAAAACAAACAATATCCAAGCGGCTATCCTTTCAGTGTCCTTTCACAAAGAGATGCATACCAAACAGGTCTAAAAATACAAAAGTGAAAATGAGATCAGTGGGATGTGTAGGTATGTGTGGAGGTCGGGTGGTGTAGCAGCATCTGACTGTCTTGCAGAACACTGAAGTTTGCATCCTGTCATAAAAAGAAGATGCTCTTAAGAGGCTCGTCCAAACAATCATTTGACAAATAAATGGCCTGCAGTGCTTGTTGATGTGTGTATTATGCTGAAACAGAATCACATTTTTCCCATAATGAGATTTATTCCCTTTTTGACTTTTACAATTAAAAAATCGTTTGGATGATCTAATAGTAATAAAGATAATTTTCTGTCTTTCTCTTCAGCAGAAGCTTTTCATGGTTCTACCCCTCAGTAATGAATATGATCACCTTTGATCTTGAATAAAAATAAATCAGTGTAACTTAAATGAGGTGAACTCAATTGCACTTGTGTCATGAGCCACAAAGCACGCTGCAAAATTAAATCCAAAAACAGACCCTGTCACATATCCTTAAATTCATGTAGGGACTGGAGTGTGTATCATGATTTAATTTTTATGTGTCATGTTTAAAGCATAAATAAAGATATTTTGGCTGTAATATCAACTATATTTCAGTTGTTCTTTTGACATTATACTGTATTTGTGCACAATTAATGATCAGAAGTCAGTGTCTTTTGTTCTATGTAGCTGTAACAATGATCTAAGTTTAGCAAACCAGAGCTGTTAAGCCAAGTACAGCAGGAGGCAAAGCTGTCACAAGTTTTGCAGAACTGCCCACTTTTAATAATCTGCTGGGTGATGAGGTTGATTATTTTGCATGAAGGCAAACATATGTGAACAATTAATTAGGGAGAGAAGAAAAAGAAGAGAAAAAACAAAGAGCGGGGAGAAATGAGGAGTTGACTAAGGTCACAGTAGTATGAGGCTCAAGCATGTGACAGATTACATATATGTACCCTCATTAAAATCCAAACAAGATTATAAATTAATAACACATTACATAGTGGTCTTAATCAACGGCCCTTGGTGTGTGTTTGTGTTTCTTTGGATCATAATGAATCACTTTAGGTTTGGTACAGAGTGTGACTCATCAGGGATGAGAG
Source organism: Acanthurus tractus (assembly GCA_029783725.1). Lineage (NCBI taxonomy): Eukaryota > Metazoa > Chordata > Actinopteri > Acanthuriformes > Acanthuridae > Acanthurus > Acanthurus tractus. Next base: position 2,418,547 of record JAQNCA010000025.1, on the reverse strand, counting down.
GGGAAGACAGTGGGGACAAAAATAGACAAAGAGAACTGTTCTCTCCTACAAATTTAAATGGCTCTGGCTCCTCACAGCCAGCTGGGACTCATGAAATATTGTTTGATTGTTGTAATCCATCACATCTTTTGACACACAGGGACGTGTGTGTGAGTGTATTTGTATTTGGGTATACAGTTGGGACTTGGCCTCCTGCGACAACAGTGGCAGAGAGAAGAGAGAGCAACACAAAAGAGCTTCAGGGTGATTCTTTAATTCGATGGAATATTTTTTATTCTTAAGTAAACTAACATCCTATGAATATTGTTATTGCGTGTAATGTTTAACTGGTTCTCATTTTGCTATATTTGTTTTGGTTTTAAAGAAATCCTAGTGTCATTTCAATAAGATTACAAGCAAGAGAAATAAAAACTTTGTGTCAAGCAGATGTAGGCCATATAAATAGCCTTTAGCCATAAATAATATATATCAAAGAGATGCTGTTATTGGTTTGTCTTTATGTAAGCTGATGTTAAATTCTTCAGCATGTATATCTGTTCGCATTCATTTCAGATATTTGCAGCAGAAAAAAAGACTGACGCATATCATCTTCTGTGTTTTGGAAATGAGATCATTGACCCAAGCCTGTAGATACATGACAAGAAATGTGACTCTGCACAAATGCAGAAAGATTCTATTTGTGAGATTTTAAGCTGTGCGTTTATTTCGTCTGTGTGTTGTTTTTTAAATCCAGCTCACATGCACAAGCCTGAGTTCTGTTTCCAAAGTCAGAATAGATTCATAGACGTCCTTGATCAGGTTTTTGCGTATGAAACTCTCTGCTGGACAAGTGTACAATTCACCTACAGACACAGGAGCGCCAAAGTATTTTTTTAAACATGGCTGTACCATTCATTTACTTCATTAATTAAAAGATAAATGTCTGTAAATTTAGCAAAATTGTCCGCAAATTGTCCCTAGCACAGTCTTGAAACTGAACCTTAAAAGTCATTATTAAATGTCAAGACGGAAAGAAATAATCAGTAATGATTAAAATAGCATACCATGAACTCCCTTTAAAGTTTTATGTGTTTTCCTGGTCTGGGTTGCAGAAGGTTGCATGTTGTCCTCTTCTAAGTCAGAGTTTATTTGAGGATATCCTTGTGTTTTGCAAAGGCTCCTGGTCCCAGGATGTTTGGTACTTGCTCTCTTTCCTCCTGTAGCTCTTAATTTACCACAGGTTTTGGGGCAATATGTGTATGGATTGTAAGAAATCAAACATGTTATTGTTTTATTTCAACAGAAGCTTTGACATATGAAATCTAGTTATGGGGCATGAAATGAATTTAAGACGATGTTCATGTTTCGCTGATTCCTGTATAGTGGTTTCCTTTTGGAGGCTCATGGAGGCTCAATAACAAAACTTCAGGATCCTATGAGTGCAAATAAAAAAGCATGTTTTACATAAATTCCTTGATCTTAAAAACAAAAGATGATCAGGACATAAATTCTGCTTTCAAGGCCCTCTTATTCTTGCTGTGGGGCAACAACGCTAACTACGTTATATCATGTCCTTTGTATATTATACTGGAGTTTAATGATGCTTTTAGCTGATCTTCCTGTTGAGTTTCTAGAGCTGATTTTTACCTTAACAGAGTTAGAGTATTTTAAAAATGAAGATGGTTATTTGAGAACAAAAATCTTTTAGTGAAAGAAATTAATTCCTTGTTTTTTGTCATATTAGCTGTTATGTCCTTGAAACTTTGATTGTGCAGTCATAATCTGACAACCTTTTTATCTGACACTTCCTCACCGATTACAGTTTCAGATATGAGTTTTTCACTGCTAGTTGGTAAAAGATTTTTTACTCAAGTCCAAGTCAGGCTATACTTTTGAGATATTCAGGTGGAAATGTGTCTTTATTAGCAAATTTGTTGCTGATGCAAAAAGGGAGGGGAATCCATTTTGAATTGTTTTATTTATTGGTGGTGAGGAGTTCAGTACACTTCATTTTCCTGAAAAGAGAAAGTCCTGTGTCAGTGTCAAATATAGTTTGGATTTTCATGCACAGATTAAGTAGCGGATGCGTTGAAGCATTTTAGTCACAATGTTAAAAAAGGAAAATATAAAAATTACTAGGGGTGAAATAATAATGTATTTGTCCGGAACGGTCACAGTTCTGATGTCATACTGTCCTGAATCCCTGAATCACATGTTATCCTTACTCCAAACCAGACGGTGGTGCGTGCAGTAATGCAATGCTGTTTGCCAACCACAATAAAAAAGAGCAGAGGAAGAATAACACATCATCCCAAAACAAAATAATTTGTTTGCTTTTGTTTGTTTTCTGCTTCTTTTTTGAATATTTAAATACAGCTTAAGTAGAACAAATGTGACACTTCCTCCTCCTACTATATTTTTTAAATTATTCTATTTATTTATTCAATTTATAAGATAAGAGATACTTTTCAGTTTTGTCGGTGATTGTGACTAATTACCTTTGGTTTTTGATCAGCCCTACATTAAAATATGACCTATGCAGGAGCGCATCTGTATGGTTGAAATAAATAAAAAGGAAACTAAAATTTGGGATTTGTTGCTTTTTTTTCAGATTATTGAACTTGTATTGAACACCCCTATTTATTACTGTGAAGATTTGTATGTCTCTTTTACAGCTCTAACTTGCTTCAGTGTATTCCAGTACACTGCAAATGACTTGCTTTAATAAAACCCAGTCTCATTCTGTAATGGTAAAAACACACAAAATATACTACTCTGTGCAAACATGGCTTCTTAAGTTAGTATGTTCTAAAAATGCATGATGGACCAGGGTTTTTTTTTAAATTTTTTTTTTTTACTTTGTTTGTGTTCTAAAATTTGCCAAGAAAATAAAAATAAATAAATACAAATCCAAATCCTTGATTGTTATGTGCATAAATACATATTCCAGCAAGCAACCATGTTGACCGAATCTTCTGAACAGCTTGTCTTCAGATATATGAGAAAATATTTAAAAGGGCAGCTTTTCAAAGTATCCCTAAAAACAATACATGGCATCTGCATGTTGAAAGGGTTAATGGTTGCAATCGTTATTTCCACAGAACTACAGACTGGCTGTGAAGTAATCCGCTCTGCACAAATACATTGTTAGAGACAAAAGACAAAATCCACAGTCCTGCTTCAATGCAAACTTGCACTTGAACTGAAGCTAATAAAAGAGAGTAAGTGTCCAATGCTTGGTAAGTAGACATCTAATGTAGATACAAAAGGAACATTTTTATCCAAAAAAGTCAAACTTTTGGTGATACCTGCATGAGTAACTAAGCTGGCTAGAGCCTTTTCCTTACTCCACATGGACATAAATCTTTAGATGCAGCTTAGAAAGCAGCTGGTTAGCAAACAATCTACTACTGTATAACTACTGTGACTGTGTGGCGTTAGCATATTTTGCCTGGCTTATGCGTAAGTGGTCAATTTACCATCTACAGTTGCTCATGATTATTTTAGTTTTTTTGCAAGAACTGTCACAGAGCCTCCAAAAGTACAACCGCATAATTTGTTAAGATGCAAACATAAATTTGCTCTGCCCCTTTCTGGTGTGAGTGAGCCTTTAGACAGCACTTGCCACCACCATAATCAAAGCACCAACTAAGGGGAATATCTTTTTGACGAATGCAGTTCATTCTCCAGTCGAGTTCAAAAGCTTTCAGAATTTGTGACAGGGAGGAATGAAGCTGTTCTGGATGCTCATGATAGCAACAGCTCACTGTGACATGTTTTTTTTCTTTTATTTGGCATCCATCTGTGGTCAACACTTTTTTTTTTTATTCTGAAGTCACACTGCTGGGCTACATGACAGTGGTCACAATCTCTTCCATGAGTTTTAAATTAATTATGCTCCAAAATGTGCTTCATTGGCTTTGCCACTGAGATATACCTAATTAAAACTCAAAAATAAACAAAAGGTTAAAAGTGATATCCAGGCGCGCATTTGTCTTTGATTTCCTCAGTGTATTCCATTAATTCCTGGCACTAACAACAGACAGTTTTACCTTTCTGTGGTACTGCAGTTGAGAGTTAAAGGCAGCCCTGCTGCTAAGCACTATCACTACAGTAAATTAATGGAGATTTATGTCAGATCATACTAGACCAAAGGCAGTTTTCTATGAAAAGAGAAAAGAAAGAGGACAAGTGATTAAAAAAGTTGAACAAAAGGTTTCTGGGGGTTTCAATTAGCTCTGGTTGTTTGATCTGAGTCCCCTCCATGACTGCCAGTCATGAATCCTGCAGTGCTCCACGCCGGCTGTGAAGAATGCATTAAATATCACTGGTCCTCTGCCGCAGGGGGCTGCTCAAACACCCAGAGACCAGACACACACATATTCAAATGCATGCACCACTCAAAGTACGCTCAAACTAATCTTTAAAAAAGACCCCAAAAACACAAGCATCACCACCCACTCCACTTGAGTAGTCATTGCATGAAGACACATGTACATATACACACACATACTCTTATGTTAGTGCATCTTAAGAAAATATACTGTACTGAAAAGCATCATCACATCATCTAACATTCTACTCATAGACAAACAATAAATAGAGGCATCAGTTTCAGTAACTGTTTTTTTTTCTTGATTTCATTCTTGAAAGTTAATCCAACATTAAATAAGTGTTTTATGTAGTATGTCAAAGATTTTTAAAGTGCAAAACTACTCCTGTAATTAGAAATCCCAGATTTCTGTAACAATTTTGTCTGATGTCTTGTAGGCCCATTGTCTGACTTAAAACAAAACTTTGCAGCATCCTATATCCTTTAAAGTGACAGTCTATATCAAACAACTTTGATATTGCACACAACTCAGAACAGCATGTTAAGCTAAAGCAAACTGAACCAGAGGTAAGTTGATTACGCCTGACTGTAACATACACTGGCCAAAACTCTGTCAAAGTGAACTGGCTTGGCTCGCGATCAAAAACATGACAGCTAACAATTTGCTAACACAGCTGTACAAAGAGCAAGAACACAGGTCATACAGCTTAGCAAGCTAGATAATATTAATTTCTAGTCCAATATCAAGTAGCCTTTGAAAAAAAAAAGACCAAAGCAAAAAAAAATTCTCCCCAATAACTAAAAGACAGTTCGACATTACTCGTGTCCCAATTTATTGCCCAATCTCTTTCTTTTTGTTGATACTATTTCAAAGTCCTGTTCTGTCTCTTTCTCTATCACAGTTTCCAAAGAAACTGCTGCAATTTTTGGTTACTTTTAGGGCTGTCAGTCGATAAAAAGTTTTAATCGCGATTAATCGCGTTCGTGTCATGAGTTAACTCTCAATTAATCCCAAATTAATCGTAAATTTTTTGCCCTGCTCTATATGTAACTTAACAAGATATTTATTGTGTTTCTTATACTCTATTCTGAAAAATTGGAGAGGACAATAGTAATTTTATTTTCATTGGAACATTCCAAAACGATTACGGACTTATATTGTCCAGATACTCTCCAAAAGGTATTTTCAAGCCAATGATCCTAACCATTAAGATTTACAAATGAAAAGCTATATTTGTAAAGCTATCAGCACAGTCTGTCTTTTGCAAGGAGGAGGAGGGCTCTCTGCAACAGCGGTATGCTTGGCCATCATGTGGTATTTAAGACTGGACGTGCTCTGGTGGTAAATTAGTTCACATTTACAATAAATACAAATTACTTTTGTTTTGTCCAGAGAACCATCGGGCAAAGCTTTAAAGCTAAACTTTCCATTTAGAAGTCCCTCTTCTGAATCCACTTCTGCTTTGTAACCGTTTGCAATGTTATTTTAGCGCCACTTCCTGAAACTACGGGAGCTGGCAAGGCACAGACCGTGCGTGCGTTAAGTGACAGCCCTAGTTATTTTATTTGCTTGATGCAGTTTTGGTGTTCATCCATCTCTTCCACAGACATGAAGGCGTCCCCCTCCCAGTGATCCAGAGCTAGCAATGCAAACACCACCCTCCCCCATGCTCAGCAGGTGTGGTTTCTTCTATGTAGAGTCAGCTAGCTGCAGCTAACAGAGCTAACAAGGAACTACAGTTGCTTCAGTTACAGGTCACTAACATCAGATACAAAACCATGAAGCATTTTCTCCAAAAATGAACTCTAATTTACTGAAAGTAAGTGATAATTGTTGGGTGCCAAAAAACATACTGCTTTCCCAATCATGTTACATAGCACAAAAATGGTGATTTGGCACATATTTCCATCAGTTATAAATGAATGTAGCATAAAACAAGATTTCAAAGCTGTTATTTTTAGGTTAAATGGTGACATGATGTTGCTTTAATCTTGAAGTAAGGGCCTCTGGCCAGTAAACGAACTGGTTGTATTTTGTGGCACACCTTGTTGGGAGTTAAAGTCGTGTTCCTTCCTTTTGCTAGCCTCTGTCTCATTACCTTTTGCAAGGCAATTGTTTTTCTGGTATATGTCACTTAATCATACTTTCCACAGAGCTGAAACAAGTGGTTTCTATCCTTATTCTGAGCTCAACAGGTCTATATGTCTTATATGTCTTGTAGTATAAAACATAGGCACCCTACAACACACATAAAACAAACATTTTCTAAATATTTAAAATGAGGCTCTGTCAACATGCAAAGGCTACAACTCTTAGTACTACAATATAGCAAGCTTAAACATCTGTTTAGAGGTGCAAATCAAAGCTATATTGATTTCAAAATTATATGTCATGGCTTTAGGAACACAAGAAACATATTGCCCTTGTTGGTGAATTTACTCAGCACTCAGGATTGTCATCAGGAGTCTTGTCTACAGCAATGCTTTACCGTAGATGGAGCACTTTCAAAGTATGAATATGCATGATACTGTACCAGTTAAATCCGTGTTCATCTAACTGAAGGAGATGAATCAACTATGATTTCCAGTGAGCATTACTGAGCTTGCAATTCTGTTGCTTGTGCCATGTTGAGCTAAAGATAAGACAACATTTTGTAAGCTGATCAAACATTCTGGAGTCAATTTTGGAAGAATGTGGTAGCAATAGTGCCACATTTTCCTCTTGACTAAATAGTAAATGGACTGCATCTATATTGTGCTTGACAAGTCCATCATCTACCTACAGCACTTTAAAACACAAGTCAGCATTCACCTATTCACTCATACACATTCACATAACATTGGCAGTTGCGTCCCTGCACTCTGTGCCAACCTGCTCAACCTGAACTTACTCACACTCTGATGGAAGAACCATCAGGAGCAGTTTGGGTTGCGGTTTCTTGCCCAAAGACACACAGAAATGCAGACTGGAAGAACTGAGAATGGGACCATCAACCTTCTTGTTAGTAGAAAACCTATTGTATGTGCTTAGCCGCAGCCCATTACCCAAAATGGACACCTCCTGAATATACAGCAATTCTAATTTTCCTAATTGTGTTTTCTCCTCATCTCAGAATTCCATCTGAGGCACCAGGCCAGAGTTCAAACAATCAGGAGCAGGTCAGAGGATATTTCAGTAGAAGTTGAGAAACAACATGTGACTCATATGAGTCTGCAAATCCTGTAATAATGACAACACCTGTTCTGGAATACAATTCCAAGACTTTTGTTAGTTGAACGTGAGCAGGTTAACATGCCATTAATATATCCAATATCTAATATTTTATGCGACTGAAGTTATTGCATTTTTAAAGGACTAGTCTGTAATCATGTTGTTAAGTAACCTTGCATGTCAGCACAGGTTTTTTCTATTTTATGTGGCCAAACCTTTTTTTTTAGGTAAACCATTCTGTACTACACTGCAATTTAATCTAATTGTTACCTGTGAATTGTTGTACTTAAAAATGTTTGTGTGTATAATTATCATAAGTGCATTTTTATCTACAACCTTTCATACTGCATTTAGTGAACTGATAAATTGTTCTTCAAGCATCGTTTTGTGCAGCTTTGATCCCATGCTGTTGTTAACCTATCTAGAATCCTACACTGTTTCTATGTTGAGGAGTGTTGATGGCTTTATCAAAAGTAAACTTTGTAATGGTTATTTTTTGTGCCAAAGAATGTTTTCCCGGATCAGTGGCTCCCTCCTACTTTTTCTCTCTTTTGTTCTTTTATCTTGGTTAAAATTACAAGGTTTTGAGATTTTTCTATCTACATGCCAGCTTTTACCCTGCAACCACTGCCATTAACCAGCCTACACAGAATCCTACAGTAACACACACCAGGAATTATTTATCATGCCTCACTATCTGTTATCATACACACACGCACAAGCACACACACACACACACACACACATCAAAAACTATTTATTTCACTGTCTTCTTCCTCCCCCTCTTCTTTCTCTCCATCTGGTGCCTCTCTGTATTTTTAACCAGTGGAGATAAAAGCTCGCTCCCACCTGTTTTCTGGGTGAACAGGACCTGCTTGAAACAAAGCATTGAGAGTATCTGCACGTTTCACAAAGTCAGATTTATAGATTGTTTATAATGCCACCTGGAATTAAAATTTAATACCAGTTTAATAACCACAATAAAGAGCCCCAAATCTGTCACAAACAGCCTCTTTTTGATTACCCACAGCTGATGAAAATAGTAAAACTAAATGTAAGCAGAAGGAAAATGATACTTAGGGATGAAGTGTAGAGACATGAAGTCCAATTGTGTATTAAAAAGCAGCTGAAATTAAAATAAAGCCTTTCATCTCATTTGGCACATTTTCCGGTTCTATGGAGTAACTATCTTCAATATGTAAAGAAATCATAATCTCTGTCTTAAAATAGTGCATAAACATAACTTTAGAAGGCTTTCATCAGTAAGTTAATTGTTTTTTAAATTACTTCCAATCCTTCTCTCAGTGGAAAATCCAGAAATATGCAAATGATGTTTATTTTAAAAGTTGAGTAAATGGACCATGACGTCTCCTGGTTCACTGAACAGTCCATGCTCAGTGGACCTGTAATAGAAACATGCTTGTATGTGTAAAAATTCCCTTAAAACGGTCTTCTAGTATTAAACACTACATGCACATCATCCTGCATACTGACATAAACAAGGAAGTGAAAAAACATCCAGACAAATACATTTTTGAAAAGCAGGGGACTTCATTTAACTGTTACTAATCCTCTTTTACCTATTTTAAGCCATATAATGAAAAATAAACACTAAAGCTGAGTAAAAGTTGCTGAAACAATGTCACTTTTCCTGCATAAAATTGCAGTGCAGTTTCTTAAAGTGGACCAGAACTCCAAATTGTCAATCACATCTCCGATTTAACAAAGTACTCAAACAGATCTAGTAAATGTTAGAATAATCTGCATTTAAAAAACATTTTAATAGTCTTTCCACCACTTTGAAATACACTTTACAACAGTGCTGCCAAATGGTTGGGTTGGTGTTCATGGAAGGAGCTCTTGTCGTCCAATCCACCTTGTTTGCTAGAACCATCCAAGAATGTTTAACACTCTGATCTCTATGCTGAAGACAAGTCATTTTGATAATCAGAGCCCAGATCCAGCGGTGACATTAGGTAAAGTTGTGTTAAATCATATTGCTAATTAATGATGTAATTTTGCCTTGTCATCTGTGTTTTGCCTGGATGATGAGGCCTCTTAGCCTTGATGAAATGATGCTAACTTGCAGCACTTCATCATACCACCGATGCGCAAAGTTGCCAAGAAGGTGTACCTTTCATGCTAATAAAGTGCCTTTCAACTGAATTGATCGAGGAGAGACAGTGGGGAGCAGAAATAGAGGCACAATGAGGGACAAAGTGATGAAGAAACAGACAGAGGCTACTGGCAGGTGTAATAATCAGTCATCTCTCTCAGGTCATAATCTGTCCATTAGTCTCAGACAGGGAAGCATAACCACTCAATCTGGGCCTTAATGGGACAGTGCTTTGATGCTTAGACAGAGCCAGTGAACCTGAGCCACTGAGCAATTGCCTTAGTGGTACAATGAATGAGACTTAAAGTTGGGGCTCCCGTAAATTTGATAGAGAGCATCTCTCCATCTCTAGTTGATTTGCGTGATTATAGACATTGGTGTATACATTTATTTTATCTCCAGCAAGGAGAATGAACTTTATATGGTGTGCATTTCTTAGTGTAAATCCACAACCTATGCTGTGCAGAGCAACTCAGATGCTGTATTAAAAATCTATTCATGAGCCTCGCTCGTCTTTAAAAACTCTAAACTCTTCTTCTTGTGGATTTTTCTCGGTGAATAACAAGACGAACATGGCATTTTATTTATTCTGAGTTTGCATGTGACGACAGCATGCAAGCCGAATGTGTTAAAGCCTCTGTTGTGCATCCTCTTTCAAAGGTCATCTTAATATTCAAGGACAGAGTCTTTGTGCGCCCAGAGACTGTGACTGAATAAGCTGATTTCTGGTTCGTAGGGCCTGAGTGGTCGTTCAGTGTGCTGCTGAATGTTTGGCAATGTAAATTTGAATGGGGCTCTATTCAGACCTTGACCATAGTGCTGCATTCTTTTTTATTATGCAAGTAGCCCACTTTGGGTAATAAATATGTAAATCACTTTATGTAACTCTGAGGACCACTTTCCTTAATTTAGGATGCACCTGTACTGGCAAACTATGTGATATGTCATAACCTAAGGTCTGTAGTACACTGCTGGCTTTAGCCAAGGTTGTGCCCCAACAAAATATACAAAACCCCATAATTTACTGCAGACCGACTGAATCTTACAACATGACTGCTTACAGTGCAACAAATGACTTGGTCTCAATATGCTTCCAAGGACAGATGATGTTGATGAATACTGATGTTTTAGAGGATGTTTACTCTCTACTTACTATTTTTATATAGACAATGCACGTTTTCCTCAAATACAATCCTGCTGCTACAGCAGGACTTTGCTGTAATCGAAAAAAAAAAATTACCACTCTGGTTCTTCTTCTTTTTTACAACAAAATATCAGATCCTAAAAGTTCCCCCCAACAAGGAGAGTGACAAGGCTAAAGGGATAGCCGTATGCAGTACAGTCATCTCTCTTTCACTAAGCAACTTGAATTTAAAGATGACATTGAAAGTTCTTTCTTCATCTTGGAAACAGGTTTATTGTATCCTCTAAATGCACTGCATCCATCCCCGGCACGCCTTCTAGTTTGTAGTATAAACTGTGCAGCAGAGTAATAAAACAAAACTAAAAGAACGTACTCAGTGGAGTTACAGGCAGTGATGCGTAAGTCACAGTTATTTTCATTGCTTGTGCAGATAGATGGCAGATCAGGCAGGTGGGGTCATAAAAATAAACATTTGGATTAATAGTGGGTGGGGTTGTGGGTGGGTGAAATAATATACCCTTAATGAGGAAAACATTGATGACACTACCTGCAGCGTTCCCCCACAGCAGAAATAATTAGAGCATCATCCCATTAAGTGAGACGCTGTGTACATTTATGCACAAAAACAGCAGCTTCCCTTCATGATTATCTACAAATCCCAACAGGATTGGTCAGGATCTGAAATGTGTTCATGTTCTGTGCTCTCTCACACTTCCAAAGGTCATACACACCGTTCAATCCATACAATAAGATTGTTTTAAGTAAAGAAGCTTCCTCGTGATAAATGTGCTTAATCAGAACTGTCTTAAAAAATGCATTTCAGAAGCTAAAAGTTTAATTCGGTTTCCTCTGGAAAGTTTCCTCTGTCCTTTCGAGTTTCAAACTACAGCTCTAAGTTTTGCTGCTTAATGTCCCATGATATTTGAAGCAGTGACATTATAGCACACACAGAAACGTTCAAAATCACTGAGAGCAGCCTCCCTAATCGTTAAAGTAAATGGTTAAAGAAAACAGCGATACATCAATATAACTCAATGAGGAATTCACCTGAAAAACTCATTCTGCTTGGCGTAATTTCAATATAGCCTACAGGGACTGATGGCCTAGGGGTGGAATGAAATCTCCATGCTTGGATAAGCCACTAAATAGGGACAATAACTGGTTCAAGTGGTTAATGACTGGATGATTTATGTGAACATGGATCATTCTTTCGATGTCAGAGCAGATCTGTGCATCACTACAGCCAGATGTGTCCAGAGGCAAACTGGAGCAGTTGTTGGTGTGACCCCAACCCTGTTTTGAGGAGTGGGGGGTCTGATGCTTTGGCATTACACAGTCAAGCAGAACAGATGATAAATTAGTATTATTTCATTTGTGAATCTCTGCTACCACTACTACCAAGATGTTCTTCAGCATAAAGTGATGCATAAATACTCTACATCAGGTTAGACCTACAAACTGTCAGGCTGATAGTAAACGTGGACTGCACACACGCACACACACACGCACACATACCAATCTGATTATTTTACAACAGTATGATACAGGCCACAAAATATGTGACAAGCAGATCAGCTGTGCAGTTGTGACTTAACAGTGTGCAGCGCTGCAGTTGGAGGCTGCAGCAGATAAGCCAGCTGGTCAGTGAACTTGGAATAAAAGTGAAAAGATGATTAAAGCAGGACTAAGACAATTTCTGTGATTACAAAGGAGATTATGGGTGTTTTTTTTTTTCATGAAATAACCAACAAACAACGACAAAAACGGAACATTGAACTAAAGAGCATGCATCTGTTTGGCTTCACCATTTTGGGACCAAGATTACAGCACCTTGCTGGACTGGCATGACCAAACACACACTGTGTCACACAGTGAGTGACCAAGATACCAAACCGGCACAGGCAAAATAACCTCAGTGTGCCTGAGTGAACACCAAAATAGAGCCTTGAGATTTCATTTCGACAAAATCAGAAAACACCAGATTTGCAAGATGAAAACTGCCTGGCAGAGTGAAAATGGACTGATGACATGCAGCCTCACTCTCCCTACCACTGTAACCTTACAGCATACTTATTTTTTGGTTTGGGATATTTTTAGTTGAATTTTGCTTGTTTGTGTACTTCTGAGTCATGATTTTGCTATGGGTGGTTATGTTAAGCAGCTTCACTAAATGCTTAGCTGATGTAAAAGCGCACAGACATGTTTATCCATTGAATTTAATGTTTTTCATACCATGACCACAGCAGAATAATGCATTAACAGGCACTCGAACAGAAATCTTTAAAAATCTTTTTAAATTGAGCCACATTGACAATTTTATTTCTACTGAGTTCAAAGAAAACCCAAATGACACCCAAGTATAGAGAAAGAATGAGAACAAGGATAGTGGGAACAGAGGGCTTAGAAAATGGCAGAAAAAAAGACTTTTAACAAAAGACGTGCAGAAGAAAAGAGTCTTTCTTGCCTGACTGTGAGGTTACGGGAGACAGAGGGCAGATGTTTCACACCTGATATGAATTTTAGGAAGTTAATGTTTTCTGGAATCATGAGAGAATAAGTCAATTTATTCAACGTAATACATGAACCAAACTCTAATTCATTTTTTGTGGGGATTTAATTAAAAATCTTTAATTTGACAGGCCTTGGTTAGGGGCTAACACTACAGCTAGCATTAGCAATAGCATTAGCAATTATTACAACTTTGTAGACCTCAATGTTATTAGGGTCTGTGTGAATCAGTGTAAAGTTTGAAAACTAATCATATTACAAACTGCTCCTGACAGCAGCACAGGAGTCACACACGGAGTCGCAGGAGTCTGATTTATATGTAGTTGAATGTAAAAGTTCAATATTCTGAGGGTTAGTGCATTCCTATTGTCTGGGAAATCAATGTCCCAACTTATTAAATTGTCCATCAGCAATGAAATTTTTTTTTTTTGCATGAAATACACCTTAGAACACCACCCTTAAAAAGGGAAATGATAGTCGGTTTCTGTCTAACAAATATGCTGACTATTAATTTGGAACCACATTTAATTCACTTTTAGTTAATTTTATTAGCATAACTGAATGTACAATCAATGGTCAGTAAATGTTGAAGGATTGGAGTACTGCAGAGGATGGCAACATTTACTCTAGTATAAGAAAGAGATTTCACTCCTGGAGCTGTGTGATGGACAGAACATTTGTATGGAGAAGTGCCACCTGCTCTGCAGGATTGAGAAAGGAGAGCGATTTGGGGGCAGAGCTGGGTCTCATTCACCTGGTGACCTGGTGACATCATGGGTCCCAAGGCAGATTCCCCAGGACTCTTGGAAGTTGAGTTTGATGTAATTCATCTAAGTTAAAATGTCTCATCCATTGGTAAGCCAGAACTCAGATTTGGGCCAGATTTCACACTGAGGTGTGCTTGGCAAGGCCTCTCTTTCTTTAGCTCACATGGTGTGATTCCAACACCATGAAGGCATTAGCATGTTTGCAGTTGTATGCCTAATTTAAGCTTTTAGTCCTGTCAGAGGCTTTCTTCAAGGTTATAGCCCTTTTATGACAGGCATTTTGATTTGTCACAACAGAAAAGCAAAGTTGTGAAAGATAATGGTAAAGAATCACTGATTGCTGTTTAGATACAGCAATGAGCATGCTGGGTTCCTGTCATGGCTCTTCTTTAGGACACCTAATGGATCTGTTCCATTGTGCCATGACAAAAGACAAAGATTTGGGAATCTTGCATCAACACTAATAAAAAGTGAGATGGTGCAAAAAACGCAAGCTCTTAGATCACACAGATTGTAAACAAATCTAAATTATAATTTGGAAACTTGTGTATGTCTGTTACTTCATTACAGAAAAAAAAAAATCTTGTTGAGACGCACCATCAGCAGCTTCTAAGCCCTGTATAATAATGTAAATTACACTAAATTTAAATTATTTTTTCTCCATAGCACAAAATTTGAATGATAATGCTCATAAAGATAAGAACATCCTTCATCTCTCTCCCTAGATCTGTCCGAGGTTTCTGCCTTTTAAAAGGAAGTTTTTCCTCGCCACTGTCGCCAAGTGCTTGCTCATATGGAAATTGCTTTCAATTGTTGGGTTCCTACAAATTTAAAATATAAATATATGTATAGAGTGTGGTCTAGACATGCTCTATATGAAAAGAATCTTGAAACAACTTTGTTGTGATTTGATGCTATGTAAATACAATTGAATTGAACTGAATTGAAAATATAATCACATGACATTTATCTGTAAAGCTCTACTATAAAGCTCCACTGTTAAAGCCACTGTGCGTTTGTGAGCTATTTGTCTGTAAGCAAATTTCTTGCTCTCAAAAGTCTTTTGAAGAAAGAGAAAAAGATCTACACCTCAACAAGACTGCCTGATGAACTTTTGTTCATAACATCACTTATTATATCTCCATCAGTGTTACCTTTGAGTTTGTTTTGGACGTCAAGGGCGATGTCCAGAGGGTAGAATGGCAGCACAGGATCATTGACCAGACGGAGAATGGCTTCTGCTGTCATCTGTAGGAGCACAGAAAAATGATGATTTTTTTGATACAGTTTGTAATGAAGTACCCAGCAAATGCTCAGGTGAACAGGTACAGCATTAAGTGCTCAATATATTTTTATGATTTTTGTAAAAAGGTGACATTGTTCCCAATCCTGAGACAGTTAACGTCTGTAGAAGATTTCTGAGAAACATCAGGAGGGTTGCCAAGTTGCTGGCTGCCTAGAAGAAAAAAAAAGCATCTCCTGTCGCTAACATACTTTGATAACACAGAGACCAACCCAGCAAAAAAAAAAAAAGCAGTTTCCAGCAACAACAGCTGGCCAGTTACCAAAATCTCAAAAAGAAACACATTTGCATATTTGCTGCGTCTCCTAAAAATGATTTTATTCTCATCTTTGCAGATTTCTCAAATGAAATTTTAAATTTTTCCTCGAGTCTTTTCATGAGTATTTGCTTTTACTTGAGAAGAGATATTCATCTCTCTACTCACCACTGTTGACCCTATAGTTGACAAACCGTCTTTACTGACTCAGCGGTGACAATGAACATCTGAGACAATGAAGATAAAGCTATGAGGTTGAAAGTTCCAGAACAAGTCCAGTTAGTAAGTAGTTGACCAGATTAAATTTGTATAAAAAAATAACCAAGAGAAATTGAAATGGGAGACAAAGAATCTTGCAAACAGGAGTTAAAGACAACTTTTGGCAAAGATGGGATACGTAGCAAAGTGCTGACTTCAGTGACTATTAAGTAGGGGAATGCAATCATGTCTGGCCATGATGCTCCTTCTCGGTCACTAAATCAACCAATAGCAGGTGACAAGTTATGGATGT
>JAQNCA010000025.1:2388762-2402319 GCA_029783725.1 Acanthurus tractus | reverse complement strand
AATATGGACTTTTTGTTGCTGCTGCCTCTGCAGAGCTCTCAGAAGAACTGACTGTAGAGAACTCTGCAAAGCATTCTGCTGAGACCGGGTCTGAACACCAACACACTTATCCATTTGGAATTTATTTATATAATTACTTATTTTGATTTTGGGAACATGATTTTAACATTTCTGACTGAATTCAATGTTTTAATTTTTTCCCACTAGTGCAAATCTGTTATTAGCATTTTCTTTCCCTTTCTGACTCTGTTAATCTTTTTCATAATAATTTACCAAGTTTTTTAGGTTGGTTGTTTTTCTTGTATTGTAAATGGTTATGTTTGTAGCGAAGCTGCTCAATTCAGAAAATGCTCAGTTTTTTTTAACTTCCTCTAGCACTTCTTTTTTAATGATGGGAGACATATTCAACTGAAATATTAACTGACGAGGATTTAAAAAAAAAAAAAAAACAGTTTTCTTTTTCACTGGTAAAACAGAGGCTGGTGCATCCAGTCAGTCTATTCCTGTTGTGTCTCGTTCTTATGGCTGTTGCAGACCTCAGATCTGATTATGCACCATACTCCTCTGTGGTCGAGATTTCAAGCCTGAGACTCTTGGCAATTTTTTGCTTTTCATTCTGATGTGACAACACAGCTGTCATGTGAGAGAAACCCTGAAGAATTGGGAAAACTTGGCTGCAGAGTGAGCAAACATTGATGGAAATCCCTGCTTGCGCTGGCGCCCCATTCTGAGGAGCTTCCTCCAAGTCACAGAGAGTGTCTGCCTGGCTCTGCTCTCACACTGAAATGTCTGTCATCTTAATGCAAACAGTGTCAGCGATGCAGCAACTCTCAGCAGGTAGAGGACTTGGCCCGACTTTGACTGGATTTTGATTGAAGCATAACATAACTGCAGCTCAGTGTTCAAACCGGATGCTCCGTATATAATCACAGCCGGAATTATTGATGTATCGATCGTCCTGTTCCACAGCAAGACTGTGTCACAGGAAACACACCGATCGCAACTGAAATTCTCTGTGTCACACTTTAATTGGAGCAACCTTTATCAGCCAAGAACACAACATTCATGAATTCACCTTCAATGACACTTTGAAAGAGAAGAAGCTGTATCTTCATATTTTGCACTTTTATTTGGTGTAGGAGAGCAGAGCATGACTGTTTCCTCCGATTTTAATTTCAGTTGTCCTTATATCGTACTCCATGTCATGATCCAAACCCTCAAGCCCACAAAAGACAATTAAACAACTCCCCTCCATGCTCCTATGCACTGTTCCTTGAATATATAAAGGTCAATATGCAGTGCGCCTATCTTTGTGTTTGTGTGTGTGTGTTCCAGCTGACCTGATTCATTTCTGCTCAGTGAGCCTCGAGTCTGTCTCCAGTTAAGCAGGCTTTTGGATCATAACCCCAGTACCTAGTTCATTCTTTTAGCAGCACAAATCACACATACACACACACACACACACGCACATGTGCATGGACACACATACAACCAAACACAAACATTCAAACACGAACATAGACTCTCTAGGCATTCGCAGGTTGAATGTGTTGGAGGTCAGCCCGACTAAAACTGGACTGAGAGTGAGAGGCAGACTGCCAGCATCCTCACTACAGGGTCAACTGAGGAAACAACCACAGAGCCAACTCCACCCCCTCACATTCACAGACACACCAATACATTATGTAAATTGTAAAATCCTACTGTAAAAAACTGAAGCCATGTGGAATATGACAGGACCAGCAGTCCCTATGTCAATTGTGTTGTTAAATGTATTTATTTCAACACTAATGAAGACCACAAAAAGCCAAAGGGATTTCTCTAACCAATCTCGAATCCTAATTGTTAAAGTACTGGTGGTTCAATCACTGAGTCCTACAACCTGCAGGTCAAAGTGCCCTTGGTCAAGATACTAAGCCCCCCTAAACACTCTACTAAACGCTCCTGATGGCTGTTCAATCAGAGTGTGGGTGAGCATTTTTATGTGTTTCCGATTAGCTGCTTTACACTTTGTACAGAGAAGCCTGCCACTACTTTGTAAACGTGTGTGTATGGCTGAATGCAGAATTTTGTTATAAATTGCTGTGAGTGGCTGAAAAACCACAAAAGTGCTAGAAGAATGCTTTCTATTTGCCATTTTATACAGAGCTACAAATGTTGAAATCCTTGTCTGAGTGATCCTGCAAAATTTAATGGCATTTGCCAACAAGTATCACTGTAGAGAGACAATGCAAGTTATATGAGCAGCAAAAAAACATTTTTTTATTGCTCCAAGAATCACGGTTTTTAAGAATGGACTACTCAGGTTGAGGAGTTTTAAAAATGTGCCAAAACTGAAAATAGGGTTTACCATGCATTCAAACCAAAATCTGGCATCTTACTTAATCTACATAAGCAGCTGTCCCTATATAACACGTCTGTGCGAGAGTTTGGAAAATAGCCCAGTGTGTACGGATGTGTTCACCACCTCTGTGCGCTGTTGTCACTGCCACTGAAATCAATCTGGCAGGAGGAAAGATTAGAGCATTGATTTGAGGCCGGTGAGTAATACTACTGCAGAAAGCATACATCAAAAGCCTGTAATGTGGTGGGACAGAAAAGGCCGTTGATTTCTTATTTATGGCCTTATTTCTAGATCGTCTCTTTCCAAGGCAGCGGAGAGAGAGAAAAAAGCAGTGAGAGAAAAGAGGGAGCAATGGCTAGAGATAATGATGGAGGAAGAAAGGCAGAAAAGAGGCTGTGACATAACAGAAAGTAAAAGACAATCCAAACTAAAGAAATATGACAGTTGGAGTGGAGTGGAAGATAGAACAAACTAGCAGGAACATCTCCTCTCATGTTTCCTCTTTTCTTGTCCTCTTTTCTGTCATGACCTTCTCTCTCCTTATCCCCTCACCTGACCTGACATTTGAGATTATAATAATGAAGTCAGTTCCAACTGTCTGACTTACATTTGGGGTTGAAACACCGTTCAGTGGTTGCATTATCTCTGTGAATTCACAGGCAAGGCATGGAGGAAGGACAGGAAGGAGGACATTATGTTTTCAGTTCTGTCTGTATGTTTGTCAGCAGGATTATGTAAAAACTACCAGCCTGAGTTTCATGAAACTTGGCATAAGGGTTTAGCATGGACCAAAGCATTTGATATTTGAGAGGATGTGAATAAAGGGGGGTTTTACACAAGTTATTTTTCATTTTTTACATGGTGGAACAAGGCATTTGGCCATGCTGGGATAAATGCCAGTAGGTGGTAGTATAGTTCAATGGTAACATAGCATAAAGAACTGCAAATATATGATGCATTTACATCAAAAAATCTACATAGAGAGTACCAGCACTTTCTGGTGAGCCTGCATGTGTAGTTGCTCAAAGTAACCGTTTCTGATCACTCAGAGGTTTTCATGGGAAAGCTGTATAACATCAGTACTAAACACTTTTTTCTCAATGTAAGGTGTGACTGTGTAACATAAATACACACATATTATACAACAGATTATATTTTATTCACAGCAAAATATGAATTGCCTGTAATGAACTCCATCAAAAATACTGAGATATTATAGATTATGCTAAAAAACAATAGCTGTCCAGATACAAATGTATTTATAGAGTGTGGTCCTGACATGCTCTTTATGCAAAGTGCCTTGAGACAACTTTGTTGTGATTTGACACCATGTAAATAAAATTGAATTGAATTGAATTGAATTGAATGTCCTTTGGGAAGTAAAGTATGTACAATTTGGTAGTAAAAGTTGTAAGAAAGAATTTAACTAGCTGACAGGCAGGATTCAGTCATGCATGATAAATGATAAAATAATAAAAAATAATCCAATCCATGAGAACTTGCTTTCAGGATATGTGTGCTGTTTGCTACTAGCCAAGGATTTGCTGGAGCTATCCTGTTTGAGGCAGGTCACCCACCCTCCAGCACACATGGCCCAGCATATGAATGAACAGTTACAACAGGGTTGGCAAAAGAGTCAGTGCCGCCGGTAGAGGCTTGGGATGCTAACAGGAACTTCTGGGGTAAGTGGCTTGGCATGATGGTGGTGAGATGGAGCCTGTCCCTGACCACCAAGTTCCTCATCACTGGACATCAACTGCTCTTGCAGTCGTAGATTATTAAGAGTGACCAGGCTTTGGACTCTGGTGAACTGGGAGAGGCAGTCTATCCAGCTGGTTCAGAGTTTCCAGTCCAGAAGAGGAATGTCCTGGTGAAGGAGCTGAAACTTCATTTACTTCATGAGGCAGACTTTTGGTTAAATCCACTAGACACCAAAACTAGGTTTTATTTCCAGGAGATCTAAGTGACTGCAGGCTACAAGCCATGGGTGAAAATTCATGTAAACAGAGGCATATCCATTATCAGCTTGACCTCATGGGTTGTTATTGTATGGAATATAAAAGGAAGGATTTGTCTCCCGTTTTTTGCAGCTTCCAATGAAAACCCAGAGCTGCTGTTGTGGTTCTTGATCTGATGAAGGTAAGCTGACTCTTGCTTTTGTTTTAGTCCTTGTGCCAGAGGAACTTAAGAGTAGCCACTGAAGCCTAAGCACAAACAGAGGCAGGAACGATAACAGCTGGCAGAGTAGACATAAAGTCTGAATCAGTTCCAGTGTGAGCAGGAAAGGGAACTGTGACACCCAGTTCTTCTGCACGGGTGGCGGTGGCCTGTGCCCGACCCGAGATTATAGCACCCAGGTGCCTCTCAGCCTCTTGGATTTTGGATGATTTGAAGATTGGAAATTCTTTGCTTCAATTCAGTGACCTTCTCACTAAGATGGACATCGCTTGTGCAGCTGGATGGGAAGGTAAGTAGGGTCATATCTCTTTAAAGGTTTCCAAAGCTTATGTCTCTGTTTACTGAATATCCAGATTTTTGCAATGTGCTTCATGCAGTTCAAAGATACTGCTAAAATGACCATAGTTAAAAAAGAAAACATATTGTAAAAAGTACTTTAAGATCAGATAAAATTCAGTTTTTTTGAAGGTCTGGTTGATGTACATTCACACAACACACTGTAGATAAATAGCTGTATATACTGCTCTTTTAATACTTTGTTGCAATGTATCATATTAAGAACTTCCATGTCACTGTGCAACCCCCACCTGCTGATTGGCCAAACAGACAGTAAGCATATCCAATGTATAGAGAAAATAAGTCTTAAAAAATGATTTTAATGGAAATGTTCAAAAATTTCACAATTTATAGACACACATCACACACTTCAGTGACACTGAAAAATAATTTTGTATGTTTCTGCTCTCATGTACTGTCTTACAACTTCTTAAAATTCCTGCAAAGGTTGCACAGAGAACTCTACACCCTGAAAAGGATACAGATGTGATAACTACACAACAAAATGATGAAAAGGCTTTGGTGTAATGTTACACCATCAACTGTACATTTGTAAATTGATTCAATACTGTTTGTATGAAATGATGTGCCTAATTATATTTTGTAGGAATCTGTTTGACTAAGCAGACTAGGTTGACCAAGCTGAGCTCTCATACTAACAAATAATACCTGGTGTAGCCTGCACTTCAACTTGCATTAACAGTTTTTATTAAACCAGCATGGCTGCAATCAATTGTTAATAAAACTGCTCAGCCCTTACTTTGTTTTCACAATTTTAAGAAACAACTTATCTGATTCAAGATGATAAATAACTGTAATTTGCCTGTTTATTGCAACAACTGCTAATAACAGCGCCCAGGAAGAAAACAGCAAAAATCCGTGAGGTAATGCTGAAGTACAGCTTCCATTTGTGTTTATGTATGTGTCATTTCTGAGCTGATCTCGGACAGTGAAAACTCAACCACGTTCAGCATGACAAGCACGCTCCTGCGTTGCTAGCACAGGATCCCAGGATCCGTAGTGCACAAACTTCCAAAAAGTACTGCTCCCACCTCAGCTTGATTAGCATTTGCCAGTGAGACAGGGTCATAAACGTGGAAAATGACAGAAATGATAGGTAATTTTGCCCCAAGATTTTTCATAATTTCATTCAGTAATCACTCAAGCCAATAGCTTGCTAACAGTTAGTTAGCTTAGTTGCAGACTGAACAAAAAGTTCATACAGTTTATTTAGAAGATGTTATATTTGTATTATTGACTCTTTTCAAAGAACTGTCTGCAAACCATTCCTCTTTTGTGGAGCTGTTCAATGCTTTAAGAGAGAAGGTTAAAAAAAAGCTGATTGTGCAACACGGAAAATAAACTTTTTTGACTCTATCTAATGCATTTTTTGCTATTCTAAAAGCTGGTGTGGCCAAGCCTTAAATTGTTAGATTGCATTTTGGGTCTCAAAGTCTTTATAGAAGAGGATCAAGTGTTATCATTCTCTCTGCGACAACAACAGAACATGTCTTGGCTACAAACTTGTCTTCACAATTCTGTAAGTCCTTCTTTGGGACATTGAGAAGGACTAAACTAGACTGCTCAAGTATATTAAGGTAAAAGTAATATAAGGTCATAAAAAAGACACCTACAGGATGATTCTAAAGTTGGGACAAAGTTGACTACTAAGCTGTTAACACAAAAATCAAATTAATCAAGTACCAGACATAAGCCTGGAAGCCTTATTTCTCCTTGGTCTGCTCGTCAGTATCAACTTCAGAATACTATAAGGCAAGAAAAGCAGGATGCAACTCTGAAATGTCACTTTAGCATTTGTTGGATGGGAGCTTGTTCTTATATACATTTTTAATATGCCGACCTTTTAAAAAAATCACCCACTCAGTTGGTCTGTACCCATGATCTTTGTGTTTATGTGTGCTGCCGGTGCCACTTCCTCCCTCTCCACTTTGAGCTTTCTCTTCTCTTTCTGACTTTATGCTGCATTTGTTTTTTTGTTTCCTCTTATATCATCTTATAATAGTTTATTTTTAAGTTAAAGACTTAATCTCAAGCAAATCTGAATTGTTACTCAACATGGTCTGATTGTTTTAGGTTGCTGTGATCCCATATGGTCAATTTATTCCAAAGTTTATCTTTGCTTTGGTCTTGATTGGGAATAATTTGGTACTTTTGCTTTTATGTCCTTACATTGTTCAAAGCAAAGAAGTTCCAGATTTCAGGTAAATTTGTATATTCTGACAGGATCAAGATGAAGGGGAACATGTGTTATTGATATTGTATGATAATGCTCTTTGTAAGAAACAGAAATGACAGAGAAGAGCTGTTTTTAAAAAAACCTGTAACGAAAGGAGGGAAAGTTAATTTCAGTAAGTGTAAACAATCAGGAAAATATAATCTTTATTGATTTAAGTTTCAATATTCATCAAACAAGTAGGAAATTCTCAAACCGACATTGGGAATTGATTATCAGACACACTGTACAGCTGAAAAACAAGTGGAAACTGGAATAGAGAGCATATCTAGATGTTGGTACTTCAAACAGCAGAGGGCTCTCCTGTGACATGCTAGGTATCTTAGCTTTTCTCTCTCTCTCCCTCATACATACACAGAGAAGCTATCGTGTATTCTCAGTGACGCACAAACTGACACAGCCTCTCAGCCAACTCCTGTCGTATTCATATTGGTAGCATCATTTGCAGTGCTGGTCTGCATAAATACATGCATGTAGACATCTAAAAGTGGCAGCATAACATTCAAAGCAGCACACACACATCAACGCACATTCCCACAGGCGCATGTACACAGAAAAAGCAGGCGGGAAAATGAAATGATGATGGTCAGATGGGTAGATGGCAGAAGCAGAGCAGGTGACAGAGATCATTTCCTCCTTCTCTTTCAGTGAAGTGGTAATTCTGTTCAAGTCTGCGATATCATTCCCCTGCCTGCCTGTTTTCCCCCGAGGCCTGAGGAAAGATGGAGAGATTCTCCTCTGATTCAGGACGCCCAGTTCTCTGGGCCAAAATAGGCCTTATGAATAAACCATAAACTATGTAGTTAAGTTATGTAACGACAGCACATGAATAGATGCAGCATGGAAAAGTACAATAGGAACGAGAGAGGTGGTGACATTCAATTTCTTTTTTCAAGTTGTGCTCGAATGCATAAACAAACATTGCAGTACAAATGCGTGGCTTCTGAATGATAAAGTGGTATTTTCACACTCGTACATGTCTCCCATCAGCCTCTCCATTTTGCTGAAGCTTAAGCCCTTAATAAACTACTTAAAGGTTGTAGAAGTCTGATCAGGAGAGAGACGCCTCTCTATCTCTCCCTCTATCTCTATCTCTCCCTCTATCTCTTTCTCACACAGCCCCGCTAACCCCACCCCTACCCCCTCTCTCTAGGATCAAGTATGATCAGGATTTTGTTGGGGCAATGCCTATTTAGTCTACTTTTTATCTGTAATATTAACTTTTGTTAATTCAATATCAATCTTATTGTTTTTTTCACAAAAAGTGAGTTTGATACAGCAAATCCTCAGTATGAGAAATCATCTGGTACCAAGAGGAGGTTTTTCCATTTCCAGTTTGTGTGAATGTTTGTAACACCTGGGTAGTTAGAATGAACAACTGAATGGCTATCATAGCTAAACTTAAATGAACCAAAAAATATAAATATGCAGTATATAAAATTACTGCTTTAGTGAATGTCTGACCCCTGAGCTGGACATAAAATGCATGACTGCCTTGTTATCAGCTCTGTGAGTCTGTATTACAGCACAGTGGTGTTTTGGGTTAAAAACTTACGTGACCATGATGGAAATGCTAACATGACAATGTTAAGAAGGTATAATGTTTACTATAATAATTTCTTATTTAGTCTTTCCAGCACCCTAACATTAGCTTATTTTGACTAAACTCATGCTACTTGGCTGAACATGTATAGATATGGCTTATGGGAATGTCATTACTTGTGCGAGTATTAAGTCATTAACTTAAGTGTTGGAAAATGTACAGCTTTGACCTGATTATGGTACTCGATGGAAAGTTAATGGATCACCAAAGCAATGCAATTAGATCAATGGTTCTTAAGATATTTCCGTCTTAACCCCAGGGATGGACCAAGCATCACAGAAAAAGGGTCTCCTATCCGCATAACACCGCTAGCATGGATAAAAAATATTGAACAGTCCTATCAGGCCAATTTGTTGAGAAAATTCAAACCATCCTGCCAGTTTACTGCCCAACCTACAGCATGTGATAAGGAAGAAGTTTATGTTAAGCTTTAAAAATGGCGACATAGGAAAAAAACATTTGGCATGATTACAGCACAGAACATTTTTACCACCTGTCAGTGTGATTTTTTCCTAGCAATCAAAATATCTCATACATTAGGATTCATTAGAAGTGACAACCAAAGGAAGAGGAGCATGAGATGGAAAATGCAAGTGAGCCTAATCATATTTGAGACAATCTTTATCTTTTATTATATTTTTTTTTATATCTTTTATCCATTTATATACCTGTGACATCATTTGCTTTTATGATAAAGATTTTAGGAATATCTTTTCTTTTGCTACCTTTGGTTAAATAGCCGCAACAATATAAAGGAGTAATAATCATGGGTTTTGGCCCACAGAAGTTATCAACATTTCCTAAGATACACTTGGTGGAGATGTTTAATGACAGCATCATTGGGCAACCTGACTGAGTATGTAATCCAACTTTGTAAGAAACAATGATCTATTTCCTTATTTAAGCATTTAAGTGCTCTGGTGTATCATTAGTGTGATTCTCAGTGAGACAGGCTAAAAAAGCTGTTTGGCTCAAGTGATTAACTATATTTTATTTTAAAACCAACAGATTTAAAATGTGGTTCCAATTTGGCTCTACACCTGCCCTCTGTAAAGTGGGCGAAGACATCTGATTTCTCTCCGACTTAAAAGAAAAATTTGGTGAGGAAGTGATCTCAATAGGGATGAAGTCAGCTCAGGCGCAAGGAGCAAAGGGAATAAAAAAAACTAGGCTGGAGTTTAACTGGGGTTCAGCTGGCGGCTACGCTGCTGTTGTGACAATGAGCTGTCTGTTGCCTCTAGGCAAGAGCAAACCACACTCCTGTGCCAAAGAGGAGCTTTTCTCAACATTCACAGTTCAAGGTTCAGGCGTTTTTGCAGCAAAATAGCAAAATGGTCAATTAGCTTTGCTCAAAAAAAGTTGTCAGGGTAGACAGTCTATGTTTATCAAGAATAGAGAATGAAGTAGTTCCATAAGTTATGAAAATATCCCTTTTGCATTCTCAACTATTTGATGGTTGTAAAACAACCTCTAACTCCTCAAGTCCATCTTAGCAGACTTGATCTTCCTCCACCTCCTAACTGAAGAGCACTCTCTCGATTTTACTGACAGGAGATTTGTTGAGTCAAGCTTGGGCCCCATAGCTCTACAAGTTACTATGGCTTTCCTATCCTTCCCTTAAACTATGTGCCTTTATCCAGTAGGATCTCAAAGGTTTACCCCTGAACCTTTCCAGGGCTATAAGGAATGCTTCAGCATCCAAGCTTTCAAGCAGGTCCTGGTGGACATACTTTGAGTCAGTAAGTCAAACAGAATGTCCTAGGTTTCTTACTGGTTGGCCTAGCATGATGAAGGGGCCGAAAGCCTCTCTGTCTAGTTTCTCAAGAGTTGCAGTGATCAGCTCTCCAAGACCTTTGAACCTTGCAGAATTTGGAAGGGTAATTTTCCTCACCCAAGAGGTGCAGTCAGACATTCAGCGAATTTCATCAACTCCTGGCCCTCACTAGGTGGTAGAGTGGCTGCAGACAACTTAACTGTCAGCTCTGATCCTCTAATTCTAAAGTAGGACATGTAGTCCAACAGTCCATTAACTTCACTGAGCAAGTTCCTGGGAGGTTTTACTATGAATTATATCATTAAAAGGACAGAGCAGAACTGGACAGGGCAAGAAGGAGTTCCAGTCAAGGCATGGATACCTGATGTTTAGAGGCCAGATCTCACCAGAGTGCACAAAAATACCCATTCATAAACATCACCATCAGCTCAAGGGACCATTGCAAAAATCATACAAGGTTACAAAGTGAGCATGCTATGGCCACTGCTCAGGGTGACCAATGGGGAAGAAGATGGAGGTAGGAATTGAGTGTTATTACTACATTCCATTTTATTCAAAGCTGGATAGTGTACGGTTGTATTCCTGGATGCACACAGTCCAATAGCTTGCAGAGCAGCAAAGAGATTCAGCGGGCGGTTCTGGCTTAGAAGGTAGAGTAAGTGCCAACTTAAATGAAATAATAAAATGGCTAACATCTCAAAGGTTGGTGGTTCAGTTCCCAACTTCTCCATGTTGAAGTGTCCTTGGGCTGTATACATGACCCCAAGTTGCACCTTTTGGTTAGAGAGAGGTAAATTGATGATTTACACTGCAATAGTGCTTCGAGTGGTCAAAAGACAAAGGTCTCTATATAAATGCAGTCTCTTTAGCACTCAGATAGGTTTGGTTTGTTGAACTGATCAGTGTACATGATGAACATGATATTTGTCTAAATGGTTTTAGCGCTCTCATCACTGCCGTTTAAAGCAGCAGCAGGTGGCCTTTTTAGCAAAAAAGCTTTAAAAATACCACTCTGCAAAACCTTCTCAACACCAAAAATCAGACAAAGTTAGCAACCAACTGGAGAACACTTGGCAGCAGATAAGCTAGGTATTTTTCTTGATAGGTGTTTTAAAACAAAAGAAGAGGAAAACAGACATTCAGTTTTCATGAGTGTTGCTTCAAGTTTGCTGGATGTTTGAATGGGCAACTTCAGCTAACACATTCAATATATACATTTTAAAGCAAGTATTGTTTCCCCAGGATAAGTAAAGGATTGTGGCTTTAGTAAATAACTTCAGTTAAGTTAAAGCTAAGGCACCTTTGACACTTGGTTAATCTTAGAAAAAACAAAACAAAACAGTGGTTATGTTTAAAAAACATGTCAGCTTCTTGCATACATTTTGCTACACTGAAAAATTCGATTTCTGAAAAGTTATACTATTTCTTGCCTGACCTTTGTTTTCAATGGCTGGAGCTCCTATTTCCACTATACCTCTCTCTGTATCTTTCTTTGTACTAAAACATACACTTCATTTGTTTTGCATAATCTTATGAGTTGGTCAAATAAGAAAACCAATAGCAGATAGTTGTAGGATCTTGAGTTTCCTTAAACTGTTTTGTCACCTTTTATAAATTACTCAGTATTTATCTATATTAAAACTAAACACTTATGTATATTTGGCCTTTTGGAACCTTTAGGAAAGTATTTGTGCACAGCAAACTCTTTATTGCAAGTCTTACTGCTTTCATATATTGTTGCTTTGATAATTTTCTTTCTGCCAAAACTGCAAAGCAAAATGAAAAACTCATTCAAACTGCTGTTCTTGCAAGAACTTACACACCCCCAGCACTGATGACCAGTGCCAGGACTAATATTTACAGACACAAGACATGCAATGAGCTGGTTTCTGGAGGATATCTTTTCCTGCTTCAATGAGCCTGAGCTTTAATAACAGATGGTCCCATCGGCAGTTCCTCTTTCCAAGCACACTTCAGTTGTATCATGATTTCACTGACACGGAACAAAATCAAAGGAAAATATTTTTCTCCCAGAGATAAACGATTATCAGCGAACACACAGTAATTGGCAAAGCTTTAATTAAATAAACACAGAGTTAAACCTCCATAACCACCAGTGAGTTGGACAACAGTGAAGAAGAAATCCAGATGGATGCGAAAACATTTAACCTGTCAAACTGCCTTAGATTCTGCAATCATAATATGCAGAGAATCATACTGACAGTATAAGTAACTAAAAAAAGTGTGTGAGACAGTGTCTGTGTCTGTTCTTATCTTCAAATCACTGAGTATACTGCCAGGAGAAACATAATACAAACAACTTAAAGAGGAAAGTCATTTTCACAGTTCAGACTGAGCTCATGTGCTGGAGGACAAGTTGAGAGTTAGCAGGAGAGGACCTTGTTTTATTTTAGCTTGTGCTTTTTATCTGCTCGGGGCCTTGTTAGATCACAGACCATGACATATCGAAGAGATGTGAATGAGAACCCTCAGACATGGTGCTAATTAATTCACACTTTGAGGACCATAAAGCCCCCCCATCCCTGTCCCCATCCTCACCCCTCCCCATATTCCCCTCAAACACACACATACACACACACACACACCTGCTGTCTCTGCATGGCATTGCATGACATATGTAGCCTGGAAGATTGATACTGCAAACTGTGGCGCTCAGCCATGCTCATTACAGCAGCAGATGGTGGTATCTGTGTTTGCATATGTGTGTGTTTGTGCGTGTATGTATGCATGTTCGTATGTGTGTTCTCCTTAAGGGGTCAAAAGGCAATATAGACAAATATAGGCAACAGCTGATTGACAGATTGTTGTACAGTATGGCTCGTTTTTAACACAGAGAATACGAACATGCACTGTGTGTGTATGTGCCTTCATGAGGGGTTTTACTACAATGATTGACTGTTTTCTGTGGAGGTTTACTTACATATTTGTGTAATTGTTTTAGAAGCACAAATATTGCAGAGATAATAGGAGGATTGCACAAATAATAGGAGGAGCAAAGATGGATGTGGTTGAGGTCTTCATTGAGAGAAAATCATTCAGCTGAAGAG
>JAQNCA010000025.1:2338916-2360541 GCA_029783725.1 Acanthurus tractus | reverse complement strand
AAATACAGCAGATACTGCAGACAGGACTTTGGACACAACTATTTTAAAATTACTGCTTATAAAGAGGATGTTTTTTTTCTCTCTAACAGTGAAAATCTCTGTTCTTGCATATTTCTGTGAATGTTCAAGGGAACTGAATAACACAGAAAACCCAGGAAATATTAAAAAAATGCATCAACACTAACATGTTGATATTAAAAGCAGTTAAAGTTGATATTTCAATGATAAGTCAAGTTCTATGTTAATAACAGTGTGAAAAGAATGCAAAGATGGGAAAGATGTCATCTGTAGTGATGAACCTCTGTAGAAATATCACCTGCAGCTGCAGCTCCTCTCAGCTTCTCAGAGCTTTACAGTGAGCTTCAGCTCATTGTTCAGCTGTGCAGACCACAGCCTCACTGTTTATGTCCACCTCTCCACTCTTATACCTTCTCTTTCAAAAGAAGTAGGCAGCTGCTTTCAGAGAAAAAGCACTTAGAACCCACCGAATGCTATTTGCCACTAACCATCAGAAAGACTCAGTAACACCTTGAATCTTGAGCACAGCTCTGTAAGGTTTTTTCTCTCACAGTGCTGTTCTTTCCTCCATGTGGCTTCAAAGCCCACTGTGAGCATTTCGAGATGTAATGCTTTACTTGTTGACTCGCTCGGAATTTGCTGAGTATTTTTAAGTGAGTTTTGTGCTCCTGACTTGGGTTAATAGGCGATGTGGTTACATATATTCTTTTGTCTGTTAAGTGATGTGAACTGATTAGAAAGTCGTGTACATGGTTTATTTTAAAACGATTGATCGATCGGATAATTTATGCCATTTCTGTGTCTGACCTCCGATCTGGCTTTATCTGCTCCATGAAGCTTGATGGGATTTCCATAAGAGACGGACTTGTTGTATATTCTCTGCAGAGCATTGCAAAGAACCTCTCCTTGGACACTGCAGCAGTCTACTGGACACAGGAGTCAGACATTTTTTCTATATGCTGGTAGAAACTATAACTGAGATAACGTTGCTGGGTTGGACCTAAAATGTTGCATTCAAAGCTTGTTTTTGCTTACCAGAAAAAAAAAAAAAAAAATTATTGCAGGTTAACATGACTATTTGTGAGTTTGTTCCATGCACACACATCTCATAATTCAAATTCATGGTGGAAAAAAAAAGTGGAATACTGGAATTCACCACCAGATTTCACAGGGATTGTCTCATTTCACACAAACAGCACAGGGGCTGTGAGAAGGACACTGTAATCATATTAAAATCTGACAGGGTGGCATTGCATGCTGCCAATACAAAAAAAATAATTTAACCATTTATAAATCCATCTATATAACATAGTTACATGGAAAAAAAAAAACGATTAAATGCAAGCACACACTCCACACACATGAACACCACACAGAATCTACCTGCGGTCTCCTCTCCTGCAGTATAATACAGTGCCATTAGCCATGGATACGGGTGCTAAGCAGCAGGCCAAATCAAGCACTCTGTTCTGTACTTCACAGGGCCAGGATGAAGGGTTTTTTTTGGAAAGCTAAAGCCTTAAAACAAAGAGAGATAGCCAGGATCAAAGATACCAGAGTTCCATTCACTTTGTACTTAGAGCCCTTTGTAGCGCTTATCTACCCCTCACTTCATCTTTCACAGTACAGACCCTCTCCGCACCTTGATCTTCGGCTCGCTCTTTTTTGTTCTTCCTGTCTTTTCTCTTGCTGGGTATTTTAATGATCAGAACTTGACAAAAATACTTTTTATCAAATCGATGATTTGAAGGATGATCAAGCTGGCTGTGAAAATGGATAATTTAAAAAACATCACAAAAGTCCGGTTGATGGTACATGTATGCTGTGAAAGAAAAAAAAGTTTACACTGATGAGAGGTTATGGAAGCAACGCGAGTGCACATGTTCATGCCTGAGGGCTGCACCCACACAGGTTTAGAGGTGACCATGTACATGATTTCTCTGAGTTTCTATCAGTTCAGCATTGTTGAGTGATATTTAATGAATGAATAGAGTGTTAAATGTTTCACAAGTAGGTGCTGCAGCAGCTGGGTTACCTTTTCAGTCGGAAGTTTGCATGTCACCCTTGTGATTGGAGGGCTTACTCTGTATATGTGTATATGTGTGAAAGCGTGTGTCTTGCCCAACATGTGCTCAGACAGGACAGTGGTTGGCTGACTTTAATCTGCTGAGAGAAATCTTTGGCAGTTGTAGGCTAAGAGTTCTCCAAGAAATGTTCCTCCACAGCCAAGCAGCCTTGAGGTGACCACACTGTGTTTTGGCTCCGTCTTTTTTCATAATGGCTCTCGCATTGTGTGTTGTCTGCAATAAATTACTTCACCCTTTAAGCATCTTTTGTTGCCTTGGTATCCATTTGAATGATACACTTGCCTCTTAATAGCAAACGCCTCCATCGCCACAAATCGAACGAAGACACACCAAGTTAAAGGTTTTTCTCCTTGACATCATCCTTTGCACCACCTCACATATTTGCATTTTGCTCTTATGTGATCCTCTTGAATGATTCTTATTTGATTCTTTAGTTTGCCTTGCAATTTTGTCATTTGTATCATTTACATGTAAACTGAACATGTGCACAACCAGGCCAAGATAAATAGCTTTTCATTTAATAGTGATGCATATATTTCTGAATTCTTGTATGGTAGTCTTTCCTGATTCCTCTTTTCACTCTAATTCTAATTGCACGTTTAGGTCACCACTCTGCATCTCACTATGCAATCTTGGATGCGCACCCTCATTAGAGGTTTCTCTACAGAGGAGATGTTATGGTCAGGGCCACTTGGGGGCAGAAGTTCACAAAAAGATAAATGCACGTGAAGTTGTAGGACCTTTTGATTAGATTTAGCTCACATGCACGACATCAAATTTGCCTTTTCACAACAAGCAACTTAAACATTCATTTCTCATAATGTTTATGGTGACTTACCAATGTAAGCTGAACATTCACTCCAATAGGCTTGCAGTGCAGCATAGCTATGTAAGGTACGTGCAAGTAAGAGGATCAAGTACCAGAAGAGGGCAACAGTAACGAGGGCAAATTAGAATTAGAATTAAGAGCAAGAAAGCCCATCTAGGGGACAAGGTGGGGGTGTCAGTGATGGGTCATACACAGGAATCTGTTGCAGAATTCCTGCATAAGGTCAATAGTAAATTTTGACTGTTTAAGGATGCTGCTTTTAAACCCAAACCATTAGCTATTACCTAAACCTAAACAAGTAGCTTTAGCTAATCAAGCTGTCACCTGGAATGTCCGTCAGCAAGCTTAGGTTAGAAAGTCTGGCCAGATGTTGCATATTGTTGACTGCTTGCTGTTTTCCTGTGTACGAGAGACAAAGTAACACTGAGAAGGTGGACCAGCAGGTTTGTAACAGGCTCTGACATGATACTTGATTGAAACTCACCTCACTCAGGCTAACCCTGTGCTTTCACTCCTGATGAAACTGTTTATACTGTGCACTAGTAGAAGATTACCACATGTACAAAATGTGTATCTAGAAAGGAAACAGACATGCTAAAAAAAAAAAAAATGCTGTTTGTAAATACTATTTAAATAACTTGCTTTGCTTCCGGCACAGTCCTCATATTTAAACAGCACAACAGAATCACCTTCATTCAAAATAACATTTTTTGCAACAAATGCAAAACAGTTTTTGCAATGCTAATGCTATTCTTCACTGAGTCTGAAACAAAGAAAACAACAACTCATTCAATGCATCGAAAGTGACAACTGATAGCACAGAATGTCGGTAGAAACGCTTTTTCTTCTCTCTTTACACCCCCCCCTCTCTTTATACTCGGTCTCTCCCTCTCTCACACACACAGAGCATTCAGTCAGTGTTAGCCTTTCTGATACACATTAGCAGCGAAGGACCTCTTGAGCAAGATGGACAGTGACAGTAGCCTTGCACCAAAGAAGATATACCACTCATCACTCAGGGTTTTTCTCTTGTTTGGGGATGTTTACTTCTACATACAGCAGTGATCTTTCTATCATGAACTATATATTTAATGGACACTCTTCTTGCAGAGCATACAATGAATACATGTCCTTAACTTGCAATGATATAAAATTGCCAAAACATCAACCACTGACTCTGAGCACTTCAGTGCAAGCCTTTGTACTGATTTTACCATCCATGGCAGCTGTATGTTTGCTCTCCTTTAGCTAACCACTGAGCTTAATTTACATAGAGGAGTGTTTTTTTCCTGTCTGTGTTACAGTTCCATATCCCTAATGGTCACAGTCAGCTTAGCAGCCTTGTATATAGGCAATAATGTGGAGTGTCTGGAGTGCCTTCTAATGGACCAGAGATCAGCATTATTGTACGTCGTTACATGGATGCTAGTCGGAGAATCGTTTATGTGACAGAAATATTTCTTGTGGGACCCAAAAGCAGTTCTAAATGATACCTCATCAACTCCAAATATGAGTGAGGGAGCACGTAAAGCCATCCTAAAACAAACAAAAAAAAGCCATTGTAATTTTTCTCAAGACTTTCATTCAAAACTGCATGAGATTCTTTTCCAGTGTCTAAGCTTGTCTACCTCTGTCTTTTGAAACTGTGGCTTCTGGCTGCGTCCACAAGGGTGTTTTCTCTGTTTAAGGAGAGCCACGAGAGTCTGTTTAAGATCAGGTAATATAATTGCTCTTAAAAATTTATTGCACAGATTAGGTTTTCATTTATACACCAAGAACAGGGATCTCTAAAATGTTCGGTTCAAACTGGATTTGTGTCCAACATTTCAGTGTAGTATTTCCAATGTAGGCCTAAAGTTAAAGTGGTGATACGTCAAATGAGTACTGATCATTTTCAGTCCATCAGGGGCCCCTGTGGAGGCGTGGTCTTATCTTACACCTGGGGGTCCTCCTAAATGAAACTATTCACAAAGGTGCAAAATAGCACCTTTAGGTTAGGAATTGAGAGAAGGGCCGACCTTGTTGCTTTTAATGACATCATGGTTAATGAGCAAACTTACTGTGTTTGTGGTCACACACGCAAATTTACCTGTCCCCCATTCACTTATATTCTGTGCAAGTGAAGGAGGAGGATAAAACATGAAATCTCTTATTGCAAAGTAAATTTGCAGTCTTGCTTTGAGTTCAGCTTAGGTTATTACCATTGAAAATTCAAATGAGCATGTCACTGACCCCGCTTGGCTGTAATTTTATGTTCTGCATGTAAACAAGACAGGATTACCAGGCGCTGGTCATTCACCTGCACTTATGCATGTGTGATCACACCTTGTGTTTGGTCTGTGTCAGTAAATGTGAAACTAATTATTCACCAATGCAAAGGAGTGTTATTAAAAGTAGGTTTAAATAATTAAGATCGATAAATACAAAAAGACAAAAATGGATGTTCTAAAAACAAACATGAGGTTTGCAACTTTTGACTGCATCTTTTTAGGGGAGAGGGCCTTGGAACTCTTTTGTAGGATTGTGTGATGCAATTCATTCTCTGCACAAGTACAACTGTGCACAAACAAGTGACTCAGACTCCTTGATATGATGGAACTTTGCCATAGTTGTTGGTGGAAATATTGTAACGCTCCCACTTATAGTGCTTCACAGATAGATCAGCAGACAATCAGCTGAACAAAGTATTTGTCTTTTATTGTTAAAAAAGAGATTAGACTATTGAATGCTACTTTATACAGAACGTAACTTTCCTTTGCTTTATACCTCAGAAAATATTTTTATCCTTTTTTGCTGAATAGAGTGCTGCAAGTTCACCTTGAATAGACTTGTTTATTTTATCCACAATGGGAACACTCACATCATTAAATCTAATCTTAAAGACTGAAAAAGACTTATTGCAAGCATTGCTTTGTCAAAAGAATTCCTGAGTGTCTGAAATCATTAATGTATTGTTTATAGGCTTGACAGTGTCTCTGTGGAGATTTGTTATGACAGCTGATGAAAGTAAGAGCTGAGAGAACAGGGAGGTGATGACACTTCAAAAGTGCATTAAAGAAATCTACGGCGCCATCCTTCAGAGTACAGACTACATTCTCCGAGACAATGTATTATTCTATAAAGAATTCCCTTGTTCACTGAGTATTTAAAGGTGAAATCTGGCAGATCTTTAACAAGAACGTGTCAGAATAACTTGTCAGGACAATCACATCCAATAAATTTCTTATCTCAGACAATATAAAGTCTAATTTAGACTGCTAAAAATAAGTTCACATTTCTTGCACATTTGAACGTAGATATTTTTTTGTCACAAACTTCCCAAAACTTTGAGCTTCAGTCTAGTTATTTAAGGTTTTTAGCTGAGCCTCTATAGCTCCTATAAAAGCCATTCAGCTGTATGTATGATCATGTTTTAAACAGCAATGTGCTCCCATCTTTGTTGAAACCTTTGTTGAAGGTCGTCTCATGTGTAGCCTGACAATTCTTTTGTAAAAAAAAGTTTTTAGTAGAGTTTAGTATGGAAGAACTGAGCCCTACTGTTGAACTTAAATGAGAAATAAACCTGTGGAAAATAATATGTAACAATTTAATATATAATGTAAATTGTATTTCTAAAGCTCTTTTCTTGTTTACTTGTCAACATTACATGTACTGACAAGCTAAACCATGGGCGACTGGCACAGTATAGTCATAGATATACATAGGACAGCACTGCACAGGGCAGATCAGCTACATTCAGACCACAGAGCAGCTTCTTGCCTCTGACTGTCAGATGTCTTAACTCATCCTCTCCGATAAATAAATTACATGGAGCTGTTCTGACGTCGTACATTTTGTACATGCTTTACGACTGTCTGCATGAATAAGTGTAAAGTGGATTTGTATATAAATTCTGTTCAATTTAGACTATATTGTACTCTATTGGAATGTAAAATAACTGTATCTATGTTCACAGCATGACGGGGCTACAATTTACATTTCCTTGCAAATTCCTTATGGTACAGACAAAATAACAGATATAAATCTTGATACCTGGATGTAATTTATATCAGTTATATTAGTGGTGGATAAAACTGACACATATTGTACAGGGAGGCAGCTTGGAACATGAGAGGGATGAAAGCAGAGAGAGAGAGGAGGGCGAGAGAGCTAACAAGAGGCTGGAGAAGGAGACTGAGCAGAGAACAGAAGCAGAAGGAAGAGGGATAAAACAAAAAGAATGAATAAAGAAACTAAAATCCTTGGGAGTGTTCGAGGTTAATGTGGTGAGTTCATGTGAAATAAACACCCAGACAGTCAAACACTTTTATCGCTCCAGGAAAAACAAAACGAGTGCGAAGCACAGAAAGGAGCAGCACTGTCAAGCTTAGTTCCACCTCAGTTGGATTGTCATTGATTTTTTTCTCTTTTTCCTCCTCAGTCTCCCCTCGGTCTATCTTTTTCCTCTGTCTTTCCAGGTACTGGATATAATTGGATTCCCTCACTGTAAGACTGTGGCTTTTAAAACTCAGGGGGGAGGATGGATGTATGACCAGTCTTGCTTGTAAAATAAGATGAAGAAATTAACAGGTGAAAAATCTGCCCTGTAGTCTGCAGCCAACCATCTCTGTCTAACTGTGTCCAACGGGCGCAGAACGTATCCTGGATTAGACATGCGTTTACCGCTCCTATGTGTTTGTTTTTACCAACACATGTTTTTTCTACATTTACTTGAATACAATCACAGCTACTCCAGAACCTGCTGCACAACATGTAGCTGGTTGACAACAATTACAAACTCTACAAAAAGGTTATTTTGTCATAATTCAATCACATTTGACCATAAAAAAAGGAACAGCAGCATTGGTGATACTCTAATCCTGAGGTCTGCTTAGGTTAAGCAGAAGGAGAAAGTCAGTTTCATACTTAAGATTTCACATAGTTCTCAAGCTCGGCTCTGCATGACCCACAACTCCACCCCAACCTCCACTCCTCTCTGGACCCTGAGACTCTTTCTACACCCCCATATGGGTTGCTATGTTTCCTTGAGGCCTGGTGCTTCTCATACAGACTCTAAAGTTTTCCTTGTGCTTGAATGAGACAATGAGACATGGCATTGGTATTTGACAATAGGAAATCAGACTGGGCTGTATTTTACAGTGATGGCTTCTCCAATGCTAACTGTGCAGCAGACAGGCTGCTCCACCCAGCTGGACACAAAACAGTGATAACAACAAACTCTGCTTGATGTTTTTAAATTAGTTTTGTTACATCTGTAATGATTTCTTTTTTATTTTTACGCTGTAGACTTCTGACAGAATAAAATCCAGCTGTACAGTGCACAGAGATTCTAATCCAGAATTGTTCATGAAAATATGAATCATAACAGCTGCAAGCATGTGCTTTGCTCAAAGTTCCAAAGTTCTGGTTTGAAATATACTCGGCCAGATTATTGAACCTCAGCATAACAAGCACTTGGCGAAGATACAGACCTGACATTAAAATGTAAAGGTACCCTCCAACAGAAACTCTTCATCGGGGTGCGCTCAAAGAAAGACTTCTAAATTCAGCAGAGAGCTTCCATGGGTGGTAATGATTAATTAGACATGTAGCCTAAGGCAAAGCACAACAAAAACAACCGGCAGATTTCATCATATCCTATCATCAGTATTCAAGGACAGACATACCTAAACTGACAGACAAAAAAAAACCAAAACAAGCCAAAGCCTCATGGGAGAGTGAGTTTAAAGTACAGGTGGCTTCAGTGATGGTCAAGCACAAAAAAAAAAAAAAAGGAGAGTTGGAAATGATTTAATCTTTAAAGTGACTGGAGGGTAACTTAAGGCCCCGTTTTATTTTGTTTTACAGTCTTGTGAGAGGTTTTCAGTTTTGCTCATGGACAATTTAGATTGACTGAGAACGAGAGAAAGCCAGGGAAAACATGAAAAGGACACCGTGGAATCAAGTCAGTGTTATTTCTCTTGATGAAAGTAACTTTAAAAACCCCAAGAATTTCGTGTCATTCACACATTGGGGTGTGAAAGGAAGTAGACGACATAGTGATGCAACATATTTGGTCGTATAACTTTAATATTACAGACCTTGACATTAGAATGAAAAAGTTCTAGCTGCTGTTTTTTGTAAACAAATTAGTCAATGGGATTTTTCATAGACTTAATGTCAGGCATCTAACTGTGACTTCAGACAAGGAAATGGAATGATAAACATCATCCTGCAGCTTTGTGCTTTCTCTGTTTTTCCAAAAACAGAAGAAAAGATTACATCACTTCACTTTGATTCTGTAAGGTTCTGTCTGCGATGAATCTACACTTTACTACTTTACTACTCTGAGGCTAAAGCAGCTCTAAAGCTTACAAGTCTTACAAAGCCTGGCTTGATTACACTGTCAAAGATGCAAAGAAAGTGAATCATTTTTTATGTTAAAATTTGGGGAAAAACAGCCTGCTAACAATAGTAACACTTTCACAGTGTTTGTCAGAAAGAATTATTAGAAAATATTTTTTTATTAGTAGTAACATAAACTTTAGAGATGGCAGCAATTAAGACTGAGAAAGATCCCTTTT
The DNA here is from genome assembly GCA_029783725.1 of Acanthurus tractus. Taxonomy (NCBI): domain Eukaryota; kingdom Metazoa; phylum Chordata; class Actinopteri; order Acanthuriformes; family Acanthuridae; genus Acanthurus; species Acanthurus tractus. Next base: position 2,351,044 of record JAQNCA010000025.1, on the reverse strand, counting down.
TTTATAACCCTGGCATGCTCCCAACTTTGTTTGTGTCTGTTTTATTACTTATATCTTGTCTCTAGAGTGTCACTTATTATGATGCTTGTTATGTTTTGCTACCTTAGATTTGAAAGTTTCCAGGCTCAGTGTAATACTGATACCAAGCTCTGATTTTTTTAATTTTATTTTATTACTTATAATTTAGTTGTCTTGAATTTTTGCGTGATCTTTTACTCAATGATTAAAAGATCTTTTTTAAATCCAAATTTACCAGTCTTGCCAGCACTCACCAATGGTTTTCTACCTTCAAATATTGACTTAAATGTTTAAGTCTCCACTGATAACATTTATGGATTTAGTTTTGTAATGGATTTATTTTCGCTGAATGTAAACAGTGTGTGAAGCTGAACCCTCAAATGCACCAGAGTCTAAGTTTGAAGATTAATAACTGAATACTACATAGAGAAAGTTTCTTTCTTTGAGTCAAGTGACTTTTTGCTTTGTTTTTATAATATTCCCTCACTGCCTTTTTTCCCTGTGACCTAAAGTTTCTCTCCCCAGTTCTCTCTCTTCTACTTGGCAGTATTCTCTCATCATCCCATTCTTCTTCATCTCTAATTCTCCCACAATTTCTTCATTTATCTCTCATTGTCTCTTATTCAGCTTCTCCTCCTCAGTCTCCTCCTCTGTGGCGCTGGTAATACTGCAGCAGGATCTTGGGGAGTTAGTGGCTGATTAGGCAGCAGAAACAAGTAAAGCCTGGTTAATGGTCTCTATTTTTCTCAATACAAAGTGCCTCTGAAAGCCTTGAGCACTTACACAAACACACACACACACACAAACACGCACACACACCCACGTATACACACCCTACGGCCAAAATTATGTGGACACTTAACTCTTGGAGGCCTAACAGACCAAACCAACATCAAAGACATATCAGCAATGAAAGCTGACTGTTGCATCGAATCACATCACTTGTGTTTGGGCCGAAATGCTGCACTTGAATGGACAGAAGAGACTGAAGTCGATAGGGGAAAACACTCCAGACCAGCAGGTGGAGGCAGTCTGCATTCATCAGTGAAAACAATACTAAAAAACTCAGAATGCGGTATTCAAACCGTTGTCATGATGAAGCAGCTTCTCTAACATTTGCATCACTTTCACCTATTAATGATTAGGTTACATAACAAAATGTTAATTGCTCATAACTGAGAATATGTTTAGAAAATGTAAACGCCTCTGGCATTGTCAGTCTTTGTTTTTTTGGTTTTGGAAGAAGAAAGGGAAAGGAGGAGAAAAACTTGGCTTTTTGCTGTAGTTTTGTGTCAACTGCTGTCAAATAAAGACACAGATTTTTCCAACCTGGCTTCTGTTTGGTTCCACATGTCTGAGGAGCTTGTCAGTCCAGTCATCCAGAGGCAAACATTAACTACAGGGACTGTATTTCTGCAGGGGAACAGCCAATCAAAGTGTTTTCACTCACTGACGGACTCCACCACCAATCAACATGCTGACTCGGCTGCTGGCAAGGGTAAAATAAAGCCATCAGTGTGGGCCACAGCGGGAAGACTTGGGGGACAGAGGCTCACTGACAGCCTGATGGCTGAGCATTAGCTTGTAGCATCAGGGCCCCCCGCACACACTACTCTTTCCCGCATGACTTTGGCTGAAGGACTTTCAGTGTCTGGCGGGATGTGTTACTTAAGTCAGACCATGGAATCAATCTAGCAACACATCCCTGATGTTTGAGATCCCAAGAAAACACAGCAAACATTTCATACATCTCTGTGTGTTGGAATTACATCCACACTAAACAAATCCACTCCTTACGATTTACACTGGTTGGTGTCTTTGTTGGGTACACCAGTAAAACCTTTTGTAAATCAATACAACAGATCTGCTTTATTGTACCTCCAAGGTTAAAATATGCAGGTTTTATGACTTCCAGATGTTTATTCAGTTACATGTTATAACATTAATCTCACAGGTGTTGGTGGTGTTGCATTGGTCTGCGTTGTGTTCAGGATATCCTGGAAAGTGGACTTTATGGTGGGACACTTGTGTTGGATGGCAGTAGACTGACAAGTAATTCCAATATTCAGTGCTTAAGCAGGAAGTAGTGTGCACTTTGCATGGTGATGTAGAAAAGGAGGGTGTCGAGGTTGGGGTGCTTAATGGGCGTGTAGCTTGTCTGTCCACAATTTAGGGAAACTGAAGTTTTTAAGTTGCCAAACCTAAACTTTGTCTTCATGTAGTTTATTTGCCATAGCAGCAACTGTCCCCTACCCTTATTCATATTGTGAATACCACCAAGATATTGCTTTTTTTTTTTAAAAAAAAAAAGAAGGAAAAGGGGTTAAAAAACATTGTCAAAAAGTTATGACATTTTAGCAAAATTTTATGAAAAGGGGTTCGACTTATAATTATACTGGAAAGAATTCAAAACTTTGGAGAATGATTGTACAATCAATCACGGTACCTTTTGTAGCAATGATGTAGCAGGTTAACCGTTGATATGTTCCACTCAAAAAAGTAATAAAGTAATCCACAGATATGAACGCTTACCAGAAAACCCTCTACAGCCAATGTGAGGGCCCCATTCAAATAAACTGCTCTGACTGTCTGAACCCAGTGTTGGTGTTGGCGCTCGTGTTGGGAGCATCCTGAAGGTGCTGAACAGGGCTGAGGTAAGGACTCTGTGCATGCTGGAGGAGTGGGAAAAGCATATGGAGCTGCATTTGCACAGGGGCACATGTTCATGTTCGAAGAGGAATTAGCCTTTAACACACTGTTGTCATAAAAGCTGGAAGCACTCTGTAATCTAAAGCACCATTGTGTGCTGCAGCACTATCATTTCTTTTAATTGGAACTAAGGGGCCCAGCACAAAACCATTAAAAAAACAGCCCCAGGCTAAAGCTTGTAGACAAGGGTTGTCAACATATTTCTTTGACCTCTTTCATTACACTCTCCTTTATTCCACATTTCCCTAATAGCCTGCAATAACCTTGTGTATTAATTATCTCCATGTAGCTCCTCTTTACCTAGTATGACACAATTTTTAACTTACCAGGTAGGTTTGGCACGTCTTTCTTCTTCAAATTATGCGGAGAACAAAGAGTGATTAGTCGATGATAGCATCAGTAAAAGTGCTTGATTGATATAATCTCTATAAAGTAAGATTATTTAACAAAAAATACTTAAAATGATCTTAATTTCAAAACCTAAACCCTGGCATGTCCAGTTACTCACCCTCAAGGATCTTTCTATTTTTGTGAGGATGTTAAGTAAAAGAGCATGGTCACGCACACATTCACTGGACTGCATGCCAGTTCCTGATACACTCCATCTCTGTGGCAGTTATTTGATTATACCCTGGGGCACAGCAGGAGCAAGAGACAATCTGAGCATGAGAGCGGCGCGAGAGAGAGGATGAAAAACATGAGACGAATTTGAATCTGACAGCGAGAGAGAACAAGATGGAGAGACTGGGAGTGGGAGGTGGAAGGGCTGAGATAAAGAATAGGAGTGACAGTGTCTGGATCAATAGTGTGTTGAGATATTCATTTGGACTCTGCTGGGGTTCCCAAAGTAAGCACACACTCTCTGTTTCTCGCCGTCTGTCCCTCTATCTTGCTCTCTTTGTGTCCACATCTTATCCTCTCCCTCTCTGTGTCTCATCTGTCTAGATAGTTCACCACTGGGTGTCACTGAGGAAACAAAAGAGGCAGCTGTAGCAACTCGGAGTGGATCAAAGTTGGGGTGAATTCATCTTTTAATGAGGGCAATGTTGTAAATGAAGACTGCACTATTAGCAAACCTGAGTCTGGTTCAATTTGCATTTGGAGTTGAGGAGGTGAGAAAAAAAAACTTGACCCCATTAGTGATAACGATGAACTTGTGGTACTATATAATTTCATAATTCAATAACCCCCATCATACATCAGTAAACCCATGCAGCATTCATGCAGAATAAAAAGGAAAAAAATAAACATCAGCACTGCCAAGTTAAACTAAATTACTAATGAAAATCAGTATTTATATTCAGAACTGCTCCAAACTCGATGTTTCATGTTGGATGTTGACACTGGAACTACGTTCTTTCAGGAAACTTCATTTTAAAGGTGCACTTTTCAAATTTTCACTGGCCTGTAAACCGACAACGAGCCAGTGATCTTGATAAAAGGACAAACTGTTTTTGCCAGTATGACTTATATGTCCCTCAAAATCTGATGTTGTACAGTCGCACTGTCATGACCTGGCACGTAAGCAATGACAAAAGATGGAGAGACACTGATTTAACGCGAAAGGTTGACAGTTTATTAAATAATAACTTGAAGAATCAAAAGAACTTAGAGACTGAAAAGAGGTGTGTGAAGGGGAGTTTCAGTATGTCTGCTGATGGGTGGGTGTCAGATTGTGTGTGAGGTGTTGGGGGATGAGAAACTAATCTAATAACTAGGTTGAAACCAAAAATGCAAAAACATGCCGGAATCCAGGTTGAGAGAGGGACTGAGGGCTGCAACTGCTGGATCTGATGGAATTAAGGGAGACCAGCCGGGTGCTCCCAGTTACCCTAATTTAACCCCACCCACCTAGTGTCAGCAGAGAGACATAGAACACAGCTGCGAACAAAGGGCAAGAGCACAGAGCAGACCCCACTGAGGCAGGCAGCTGTCACAATAAGAGCACAAAAAAAGGAAAAAGAGCACATTAACCAGGACATTAGACTATAGCCAAATAAGTTGCTGAGTGCTACTTTTTAGCATAAAGTTCAATTTAATAGATCATTTTATGTAAAAATGAAAAGGATTCCTGTTTTTAAATGCTATGTTCAGTCCTTACTGATGTACTAATTACCCAAAGAGACTCTTGATAAATAGTCACTGTAAAGATTCCTGAACATGTGTTAATATTAACAGAGGTTAATGTTTACTGTTAATCCATAAGCCCCTCTCTCATCATTTTATTAAGACTCCTCAACATCTGACACACACCTTCCTCATCCAGTTAAACTATACCTGTAATTCGAATTCGATTTAATAAAGAATTATTTAAATGTTTCCATTGTGTGTTCTTTCTTTTTGTTGTGACCACTTGAGCCAGGTCATGACAAGCTTGTGTTAGCATTGGGGTTGAAATCTGGGGAACCTTACTGAAGGATTTTCCTTACCAGGGTCTGAAGTAACAATCAGCTGTTTAAAGGACAGCAGTTCTACCACTGTACCATCCAACTCCTCTACATGTGTATGTGTTTATATTATTTTATCAACCCATAATAAGGGGTAATGCAATCGTTTTTTCAAATATTTCATCTTTTTGCAAACCCTTCATGTGTTTTATATAAGCACATAAAGTTACCTTTTTGGTCAGTGTTCAACACTCAAAGCCCTTCTGCCAAAAGTCTTTCTGAACATGTCATTTAAATTGTAAAAGGGTTGAGTTTGGATAGGTTTAGGCAGGAAAAGTCCAGTTTAGGTAATGATCCACACTACCAGTTTAGGAAAAGATTATTGGTCAATACTTTAAGTTTTATATTAAGTTACGCATGGGCCTGAACCCCCAATCACCCAAATGAAAGTCATGTGTATGGCCCTCCCCTCTACCCTGACAGCCACAGTTTCTGGGACTTTTCCCTTGTTTGCACTGTGCAGGATGGAGAAGTACCAATGATTTTAATGATTTTAATACGTTTTCACTGGACATAACAGCAGCCTGATGGATCTCATACAGTCGCTCAAGGGTAATCTTTGCTTCTGTATGAGACTAAGTGTCAATATTTGACATGCTGAGAACGAGGCCAGGCTCAGATATTCAATACTTTACTCACCACTGCTGTTAGAAACGTATCAGCAATTCTAATCTCATGAGCATCTTAAAGTTACAGCCTTGGCAAAAAGGTCCAAAGTGAACTGGGCCCCCGGTGGTTGGCCCCCTGGTTGATGACTGACATTGCCACTAAGCTCCACAAGTGTGTCCAGTGGCAACCCTGGGGAACATCAGGCCTGCCTGTGGTCCTTCAAACTCTAAACTGTATTTGTTGTAGTATTTTTATTAACATAAATATAGAATGGTATTGCTTCTGCTATTCTGTCCAATCCTGCCTGTCTGAGAAAACCTTTCTAAGAGGTAATGCAAATGAAACTCTTCATTGTACACTTAGATAGATCTGTGAAAGCCATTAAAGCCCTTTTTTAGCATGTTAGATTTGGATGTGCAGTTTGCTCATTTTTACTATCCTAAGTGTAGCTTGAAGTTAACAGCATTGTCCTTATGCACACTACAACTAAAACTTCAGTGTTTTTAATTTAATTGCAATACCATTTTAAAGTTTGGAGATGTTTGAGAGTGTTTTCCAGAATAATATCAAAACAAATACTCAACCAGACTTTCCACACAACTAAGAAAAAATGTAACAACTGTTAGTCCTGTAAACTTCAAGAGGACTAGATGGCAAAAAGGGAGCAAAGATACTGTTTTCTGATGTGAGAACTATACTAAGAAAGTTATAGACTCACTTATCCTTCTCAGACATCACTTATGATCCACTTCAAGTGTATGTTGATGTCTGTTACTTCAGAAACCCTGCTGTCTGCTGCCTGTATTTTCTAATTTTCTTATTTTATTTTTATTCATATTTCTCTATATTGGACATTCTGATCTTGAGACTTTAAGTGGTTGTGTACAGTTCCAAGCTTATCAAAGTGTCAATTCCAGGTCTCTTCGTGACTACATTGCAGTGCTACCTTGTCTCTCTGCTCAGCTCGCTGTCATTAACTACAAGTCTGTACACACACACGCACACACAGCAGAGAGGCAGAGTGGAGTAGACATAAACATAAGACAAACAGATTTTATGAGCGGAGGGGATCTTAAAGTACAATGAAACAAAGCTTTGCTGATGTGACTTATTGGTTTTTCAGATCACAAACACAGATGTGAAAAATAAGGAACAAAGTCATTCTAATTCAAAGATAACCATGAATTAACCATGACCATGATCCAGCCATAATGTAGGACTGATACCAGATGGAGGGTCTATACTACATATGGTTCCTTCATGAGATCAATGCATTACAGGACACATGGCAGACAACACATCTCTTTATCATATAAGCTATCCAAAAACCTGGTACAAAATGAGGAATGAATGAAATTAGAAGGAGGAAGTCAAATACAAACCAGAAAAAAACATCTTATCACACATTCAAACTAGATGGCACTCAACTTGTGGTGCTCACAGCCAAAAAAACACAAATTATAAAAATTAATTTGGGACTGCTTCAACAGAGAAACTAATCAACTGATATACTGTATGCTAGACACAAACGCTGCCTCTGCAGAAGAAGAGGACTCTCCTTTTCCATTTACCGAAGAGTCTCTACATAAACAGCATGCAACAGCAACTCCATTTCCACACTTGCTTTGCATGTGAATGGATTACTGAGAGTGGTCCTCCAGCCTGAGCTAACAGACCATGAAAAAGGCATGATGGTGGCTGTCTGGAGCGCGGCTTTGAGCATTGCCATGATTGTAGAGCTGCCGGCCATTTCAAAAGGAATGGTCTTAAGGGCATACAATAAAAGGACCAATACACAAGACATCTCATCAAAATGCTTTTAGGACGATGACCAATAATGGTTGGTTAAGTTTGAGAAACATTAGGCTAAGGCTTTAGAAAATACTATATCTCTCCTCTTTCCTTAATTCTGCCAAGGCAAGCTATTTCTGAACGCACAGCATATTGCTGTCTTGTACTTATGGTGTGCAACAGCATTAAAAAACAACAAAAAAACAAAACAAAACAAGAACAAACAAACTAACAAAATACCCAGAGTTCATCAATGTACAGCTGACTGGTAAAAGCTTGTCTAGTATGATGAACCTCAGTTCCAGCTGCACTGCACTGTGGTGTTTGGACATATGATACATGTTTACATCTCTACATGCCATTTGGGAAAGTATCTTGGTTTTGAGGGGAAACCACAATGAACAAACTTGGATTTTATTACTTGTAGTTTAACATCCCGATTCTATAACACGGCCATCTGTAATTATTGGAGGGTGGATGATTACTTTGCAAAAGGAAATGCTCCCTGTCACAGTCTTTTTCAATAAACAGACTCTAAAACTTAAAATAATAGTTCTGTTTATAATCACATCTGTCTGACCAGGCATTAAAATTTAAATAAACACATTCTGCCGGTCTCTGTATTTTACCTGTTCAGTGTCTGACAGGATGTTGGAAAGATTAAGTGCTGAGGTGGAAAGAGATTTAAAATGCCAGAGAGACCGGACATCTGTCTGCCTTGTAGAAACAGTCTGTTAAGCATTCGCTGCTTGTTTTTCTGCTTTTGCACATCAGAGTGAAACACTTAGCAACTGAATTGCACTTAATGCTCTCACTCATTTGCCGTTCTATGTATCACAAACTAAAGTAGTCAGAAAAGACGATGAACTAAATTTATTTAAAAGTATATTACAATATGAGAAACTTGTGTAGAAGCTCCAGCAGCGGCTTTGACACACGACTCACTGAGGCATCAGAATCTGAGATGTCATTGCTTCTCAGATTTAGAACTAAGTTAAATACAATTTGTTGAACACACAGAGATTTTACACATAATTGTGGATGCATTGCAACTTACACTGTTCAAGGACATTATTATGTCATTAATGCAGTACTAAAAATAATAATAAGGCCAGTCATCAAATATTGGTGTTTGCTGTACCCCTCAGGGAACTTATAGGAGGCTGTACGAGATGCCCCAGACTTTGGACAAACTCCAACATAAACCCATCCGCATGATAATTAGATGCTTGCAGCAACTCCCCCAGCCAATGTAGTAGAAACAGCGTCAAAGTCCCAGATGTGGTGGTTGGAGTACAGTGGTGGGTCAAACACAGAAGCTTCACAAAGGACACCAGAGTTCAAGATCCACCTGAAACCAGATGTCTGAGACCAACAATCTGCTTTTTTGAACCATAACCAAGTACTTTTTCTAACTACGGCAAAACCAAACTGCAGCAAACAAAGCTGCAACCATTTTTACAACCCACCTTGTTTTGTGTATGGCTTTTTTTGCATGGAAAGCACACAGACACTGAAGGTAACTTGTGCCGCTAGAAGAGATGGTAAGAGGCATGACAAAGTAAACAGTGCAAACAGGAGCAGTAAATAAGTGTTTCCCAAAGAGACCTGTGGCATGTATAACACATTCCTTTAAATTGAATGTAATGAACAAAATAAATGATTTGTTCATGTTTAAAACTTGGATGGTACCATGGATGCTAATGAAAGGGAAAATATACATGGCAAATTGTGCTGGTAGGATTGATAGATTTTTATTTTATTTTAGCAAAATAAATAAATAAATAAATAAAAGGCCTAAAGCAGCTGCACTGGATATGGCATAGTGCTGTTGATCTGTGAAAAGGACACTAGATAGGAAGGCTGTTGCTCAAATGCAGACGTTGCATTTCAACGTGATTTAGTCCTAACAGGGAACAACAATGATTCATGCCCTTTCAGGTTGTAAGATACAATTTAAAACAATCATTCACAGTAAAAGGGTCCTTGCTGAGTGATATTAATCACAGGTTTTCAGATGGCCTGACAGCTAAATGGAGAAGACCACCGCAGATGTTTCCCACACTAGGTTTGACAGCGTGGAATCTCTGAGTTTTTCTTTACTCACTCTTGAGGTCAACTGCACACAGGACTTTCCTTTTTCCTTGAATGCCCTGCTATCATTTTTTCACAGCTGTGACATCTTTTGTATGACCACTTTTTTCCTTCCCAACACCTTTGTTAATGTGGCCTGAGTTCATGAAGCGCACTTGTTTGCCAATGCTCTGCTTCACAGGATCTGAAACAGGTTCACCTAGAGACGCCCCACATATAGCCACGGTCCACTGGTTCACTCTGCTGAAAGGCTCTACTGGGGCAGCCATCAGGGGTTTTACCTCAGGATGTGATGTTGCTAAAATGGTTTTTGATGGAAATACAAGAGTGCACTTTTTTTTCCCACTCAGGGACTTTTACAGTAGATAAAAGTAAAATGTTGTAGCACTTTTTCATCTACCACCCCAGGTTCAATGGGCTCACACTGCCTCTCAATGTACACACCATCCCTTTAACAGCAGCTGCCATAATGTTATATGGATTTGACTTTTTAGTTTAATAAAATTACAGATAAAAGCAACATGTTTTCTGAATTTCTGAATCGATGGGTTGGTGGGTTTCTTCTTTTTCACAAAAGCACTTTTTTCACTTTTGGTCACTTTTCACAACTAACCATTAGTTGTGCCAGTTTATTTAATATACTCATTTTATCCAACTACCTCAATGACTATTACATCTTCTCTGTAGTCATTTTCAGATATTTAAACATAGTTGACATTTTAACATTGATATTCTCAATGACCTTATTCTGATATAAAAGGCCATTAAAATATCACAAAAATTCAAAGCATATTTTGTTAGTCGAAGGGAAAATTGTTTTAACAAAATGATCTAACATGAGAGGACACTTCTTCCAAACATCTTAAAAGTGGCTGCTACAGCATGTCAAAGTTTATGAGACAGGGATTTTTTGTGTATAAGAAGAAGATTGAAATGATACCTATATTACTTAGAAGATGATAGAGAATATGTCTTTAACTTCTCTCTGTGAGCATGATTAACTTCATGCTGCAGCTGCACTCTGTTTTAATCTGAGGGTATTCAGTTCAGATTTGGCACAATCAAAGTGACACGCAAGTATTTCAGGTCTTGCTAAGGTCCTTGATTTCCCAGTAAGATTGTCAACTTTCTGTGTAAAAGTGACCAATATGTTAATTTGGAACAAGACAAATGGAGGTCTAACTTGTAGCGTATAACGTATAGCCAGTGCTATCAATGAGGAACAGATAAATAGAAAGTGTGTCACAGCAGACTTCATTCATGGCCGATCATATCAGCTCCTCTTATCTTATTTTATGCAAATTGGTGGAAGATATTCATGATATACAGAGAGCTGATGGTATATAAATGTCCAAAAAACAAACAAACAAAAAAAGAATTTACACGAATCAGGTACTGAAACCATGTTGAAGAGTGAGCTTGGGCAGATAGAGCACGCCCGAAGCTCCTGATGCATTTAACTTATTAATGACAGAAATCTATTATTAACAAAACTGATCAGGGGTAATGTCTTTAAAATGCCACTTGTTGTAGTGGTGTAGGTCAAACAAATTGCATTAGGGAAGTGTAACTCTGAACCTAATGATGCAGTGTTACACTTCACAGCCTTGTACAGCTTTGGTAGATCAATAATCAAGATGAGAAGGTGAAGAGGCTTTTGAATTATCACCCCTTTTTGTGTGCAATTCAGTGAACTGCTCCAGCGTCATGACTCGCACCAACTTCCTCTTCACACCCATATCAATGGACAAAGCTTGAGCTGGTGGAAAAGCACATGTAATTGCACTTTTAAAAAATGACACCAAAAAGCACTGCACGAGAATATCTGCACACCCATACACACACACATACATAAACTCCCTGATGTGCTGTTCTATCCATTTTGCAAAATCTTCTCACAAAAACACAGATTCTTATGTTCACCCATGTTACTTTGCAGCTGTTCTATTTAGCTAAACCCTTTACTTCTTTGTAGGAATTAGACTTGTGGCAAAGTACAAACTGGTCAAAAGAAGATTTTACTCTTATTTAACTGGGGTTTCCCTTTAGAGTCTGAAAGCTTTCCAACTATTTGATTGTAGAACAGGCTCAGTGAGGGCCTGATGAAATAGATGATGTTCAAAGTGCTTTTTGTCATCTGTTTACACATTCGGCACAGACCAGCTATTTACGGCTTGGGTGTTTTTGTGAATTTGGTGTCAGGCAGAGGAACATGAAACTGCACAAACTCATGAAAAGCTTTTTCAATTCCAGTCAGTAAACTGGTCACAGATTAAAAAAAAGTGTGTCTGACACTTTCTTTCAGTTACTTTCAGAAAATATATTTCTTGTCACTTTTAATGACAAAAATTTATTGCAGAGGATTCTGAGCAGAGTCAGAATGAGTCAGAGGACTAAAACTGCAGGTCAGTCACACACAGTTTACCCCAAACAAGGACTTTATCTGACTTTATCTAACCA
>JAQNCA010000025.1:2327831-2338816 GCA_029783725.1 Acanthurus tractus | reverse complement strand
AGTCAGAGGACTAAAACTGCAGGTCAGTCACACACAGTTTACCCCAAACAAGGACTTTATCTGACTTTATCTAACCAAGGACAACAACGGGTTACCAAGTTAGCATTCAAATGCAGTGAACAAGTCCAGGAGTCTTTCAGAAGACTTTTCACCATCAATTGTTAAGTAAATGTGCTTGTTGATAAGTTGATGAATATTGGCACGTTTATAGACTGACAATCACAACATGTGTTCAACCATTTTATCAGTGATACTGTATGCCAAACGACATTTTCACTAAACTGAGATGAAGGTGTGCCTTTGGATAAAGATCAGTCAGTAGAAAACTGCCAAATATGCCAATGAGCACAACACACCATGTGTTGTAAAACCTGCTGTCAGTGCAGCAGCATTTAATCATGACCACAGAGGTCGTACATGGGGTCCAAAGTTTTGTTGGCCAAGTTGAGCAACCAGAGTACTGTATTGCATGAAGCCAAGTTACCATTTAACTGTCTAACCTTAGCCTATGTTCTTTAATGACTGAGAATGGAAAATAAAAGACCTTGACTATGACATTGTGTTTTGTCCCTGTAAGTAATAGATTTTTGTGACTACAGACTGCCAGTTTTTTTATGTAACCTATTTTACTCCATTGCATGGGGTCTCAACTGCATTTTTCCAAGGGCCACATTTTCTTATACATGCGCACTGTATTGTCACACTCTACTAAGTACACCAAACACTGCCTGTAATTGTTTCATATTTTTTCTTTCATACAAAATTTAGTAGTTATTAAAATTTATAGTGACAAATAGATACTTTACTAAAAATGCTTTCAGATAAAAAATACTCAGTGAGACACCACAAAACAGTTTGCTAATTCAACTAAACCCAAGTGATCCAAAATGAACCCAGCAGCTCTGAAGTGACCTCCCAGACACCAGTCAGTCTTTATTTTCTGCAGACCATCAGCTGAGGATCACTGCTGTGTTGTATGCAATGCAAAACAGGTTCACTAAGGTACATGCTTGCACATTTGTCTTCTGGGAATCTTCACTTTGCTGAAGTTGCAGAATGTTACTAGGGCTGTTCTCAGTTTTTAGAAAAACTGCTAATTTGGCAGCCAAAATTATGAATAATTCCAAATTAAGATGCATTTAAATACAACTATTTCCAATACAAGCACTTTGTATTCTACCCTTTTATTTTCTTTGTGTACTTGATCCTACCACACTGCAACAGGAGGATATTTTCACCTGTATTCTCTAAAATTGACTTATGCTATTCTGCTTCTATTAAAAATGTATTTAGTCAGGAAAACAAATGACCAATACTTTTTAGTAAAATATAGCACCTACATTTATATTAAAACCTGCACATGAGGTTGATATGGCTAAATTGTAAGCAAACAGTGGTTTGTTTACGTTACAATTCAGCAGAAACAGTCCAACATTTGCATTCATTAAAGCTTTTTTTTTCTGTTCACCTGATGAACACAAATCCAGTATTGCAAACAGAGTTTCCTTATAGCTCTCTTCTTTTTTTCAATAAACTCATGAGAGGAATATCTGGCTCTTTTGCTTTTAAATGTGCCACTGCGTTCACCAGCTGCTGTGTTTTGTTTGGAGTGAAGCAGAGGTTGCAGGCTGCAGGGTTACAACAGTAAGCCAAAATCTACTGAAATGGTTGAAGGTGAAGGGAACTGTAGGCTGTGTAAATATTCCTATTTTTTCTTCACACAGTCATTGAATACACATTATTATTTGAACACTAGAAAACACTAAAAAGATATTTTTTTTCCGTAAAAAGCCTGTAAAATAGAATATTGACATCAGTCATTTATAACTCATATCAATGGAGCCTTATCAGCAAAGGCTGTTTCCATCATGTCATAACTGTAGGGAACATATACAACATTTAAAGAGTCAGCTGATACATTGACATAAAAAATATTATGCATGGAGCAGCTTTAAGGTCTTAAATTCACACTCATATGGATTCTGTGAAATGTCAGTGATCTTTAGGGCTGACATGTATTTTTCCGTTTTTCTACACTCGTGTCCTAGAAATGTATGTGTAATGAATTTGCATCAATGGCAATGTGAGTGTTGTGTCTTTGCACATTCCCTTCAAGTAAATCCCAGCCCTTACAGCGTCCTCAAGCGTACTAAATTAGATGCATGTTGGCCTGTCAGTCTGTGTTAAGGGTGCATGACGAGACAACACACACAGACAGCAATGGCACTCAGGCATTTTGCATGCATCCAGTCATGTATGATCCTATTACACTCATTGTGCCAGCAGTGAGAGGGGAATGTAGAGCAGTTAAAGGCCACTCAGTAAAACCTGCTTCTGTGCCCGTACCTGAATACACAGAGCCAAAAACCAGACAAGTGCTCACTCACTAAAGGCATAAACTTAAACAAGCACGCCCACTTTAGTGATGTAAATGCACCTGCTGACCCAGAGACATGTATTTGGATATGCATGAGAACACGTATGCAGACTTATAAATTCCTGCTCATACACACATGCGCAGTCACACACAAGCAGATATGCAAAATAAGCTGACCTAGAGAGTTGAGTTGCACAGAGACAAGAGTCTGCAGAGATGAATGCTATATAATGTCAGCCTCTCTCATAAATTATGAAATAGCCACGAGGTTATGAGTTTGAACTTGTAATGCCCTCATGCACCCCCTCTTTCCAATTTACAGACATCTGTGGTGGGGAAATGGTTTTATCATTTTAAACTAAATGACAAACAAAATAGTAATGATAAAAATAAAAATAAGAATAAAAAAAGGAGATGGACCTCAATCTCAGAGACAAGTGGGAGAGAGGTTTTGTTTTTGTTTTTTGAAGTGAACGACATTAAAGTGTGAGAACTCTCTTCATTTTAACACACTTAAAATTGATGAGTTCATTTGAAATAAACCTTAAGCATGATGGAAGCTGCTCCCTTACCTCAGCTACAAGCAGTAACACACACATATAAAAACAACAATGAAACCTGCAATAAAATATTATATACATGTATATATATTAATGAAACTGTTGATTCAGTTTCTTCTTTATTGGCACAGTGTATGTAAGACTCACCACGAGAACAAAACAAAAGGAATGAAGCCCAAAATAAAAGTAATGATACTGTGGTTTACAGCAGTAAGTTGCCAGTTAGCAAACAACAGATCCAAAATCATTTCTGTAGGACATTGGTAGTTTTATTCACTTCATTATTCACTCCATTTTATTTTGTTTACTTTAAGTTACAGTAAAAAAAAAAATATTCAGACTCTTGCTAAAAAAATTGATTTTTTACATTTTTTCTTCACACAATTGGTGTCAACTATTACTCTTTTTTCTTTTATTAATACCCTGCTTCTTCAAAATCTAAAGCATGTCAAATGTATTCTTCAATATAATGTATAAAATCACATTTTATTATTTTGATATGTTTTTTTTAAATTCCTTCTTATTTACGTTCATGTGGATCAGAGGAGAGTTTTCCTCTGCTTTGCCTATGCAGGCACATTACCACAACAGGATTGTATTCTCTGTCTTGTGTCCTTGTGTATGTGCTTGTGTGTCCTTGTGTACAGACAAAAGTTGGATCCATTCTCAGAAATACTGCTACATAGCACTTACAGTGGTCAAAACTCCACTGAAAACAAGAAAGAATAAGCCTCATGTGCTTGATTAAAATGTATCAGCTTTAGAAAAATTCCCTTTAAAGCTAGCATTAAGTTGCAATATGAATGTGAATATCTACATATAGCAAAGAAAAAAACAAAAAACAAAACTAAAACTAGCTCTCTTTCTTAGAGCACAAGTCATATTAGCCTGGTTAGTGAGGCTACAAAATTTGTGTCATGTGTCACCCTTATACAGAATTCAAAAAAGAGAGTATCTAGTATTAACAAGGTTAAAATAGTCCAACTTTAATACAGTGATTCAGCTGTGAAGGAAACAAACTGCATTTACACAGTAGAAAGAAAAGTTTTCTTTCATCTTTCATTTAAAAGAACAAAGTAAAAAGGATGATTTTCACCCCAAAATAAATAAAGGAAAGGTTTTGTTTCTACTTCAGTCCCACAGGAGCTCTATGTTCTTCTCTGGATGTGGTTACCTGTTCTTGAAAAGGCTGCCGAAAAGTAAATTAAGTAAAAATATGAAATTAAACCAATTTCATTAAAAAACAAAAACAAAAACAGAGTTAGAGTTAAACCTCGCAGCTACTTTTCTTTTTGGCTGTTACCTGAGAACAACTGTACATTCTGCCAAAAAACACATAAATCATATAAAATTATATTATATTGCCTTCTCTCATCTATCCATCTCTAATTCTTTAAATTGAGACTTATTGTTCGAGACTTCAGATGCCAATAGTTTAAAAAGGAACATTGTCAGATAAAGACATTACGTGTTTAAGATCAAACTAATCAGTGAATAGCTGTGGTGCATAATACAGCTGCAGTATAATAACATTTGTAAAACACTTAGAATAAGGACTAATGAAAAGAGGTTTTACGTCCACAATGCTTAAAAAATTACAGAAATCAACATGTTCCTCCGTCCAGTACTGTTTCAGCATTTTAGCTGAGAATATTATTTGGATAAACTGTCTTCCACTGACAACTACTAATTATATTATAAACTAATTATAATTGTAATATGGATATTTAATATTTTGTAATTGTAATAGGAGCCAGTATTTAAATAAAAAAAAAATTGAATACATTTCTATGTGGAGAAAAATTGTGTCTTAAAACTTCTTTTAATAAATAACCAAGTTGTAAATAACTTAACAAAAGAAGAAATAACCCTCAACCATTTGTCTTTCCTTCATTTAAGACAATTGTTATCAACATTTTAACCCTTAAGGGCAACCAGTTGAGAATTACTGAGTTGTATTACTTTTTTTAGGAAGAGGAAAAAATAAAAATCATGTTTACATCATCCTCTTTAATGCACCTTCTGGCCTGTTAATGGCCTGCCTTTGAGACAGGCCATTCTATGGATACTGATGATGCGACGACTTCTTCCTTGGTGAGCATGCAAAAAGAAAAGACCTGCTTACTTTTTTTTCAGAGTAGAGAATCTTGATCATGTTTAATTTTCTTTTCTACTCTGAAGAAGCCAATTAGTATTAACACATCAGTATACAATGCTGCCGGGATGCAAGCGCTGGTACATCAGACTTAGCCTGTATCCTAGCTTTCCTTCAGGTGGGGATTCAGCAGCCCCTGCAGGGAAGTTTAAGGTAGCCGTAGCTGAGGCAGACCTTGAAGGAGGTTCAGTAGCTGACCCTGAAGTGGCTGAGGTCAGGTTCACTAACTGCACTTCAGTAATAAGCTGCCCTTATTAACATTTGTTATATTGCAGCACCAAACATTTTCAGACCTTGGGTCCAGGAAAGTGCTGACAGAAAGACTATAAAGGTCTCAATCCTTTGGAAAAATGTCGGCATTGCACTGACAGCTCAGTTGCTGGTATGGCACCAATTTGCTCATTATATGCAGTTGCACTCAGCAGAACTGACATGAGGGGAATCATTTCTGAAACTGAAACATGCTTTCAGTTGATATCTCTCTTGTTACTTCTCCAAATGGTCTTTGGGGCATCAGTGGAAATAGATATCACTGACCAATTATCTTCACTTAAGCACAGTGAGCTCTTTCCAAGGTGGAAGAAAACCGTAGCAAGTTCTTTCTGCTCACAAATTCGCTCTAGCATAGAGAAAACAGCTCCACCTTGTTTGAATGTGTATGACAAATAAAGACAAATGTTCCTTTTTCTTTAACTAATTGCAAAATTTGTGGTCCTCTGATCTTTGGCTGTTTCTGTATGTTTCTGAGCCTCTATGCTGCTCTCTGCTGTGGAGAAAGAAAGTTTTTATGGTCCTCCATCTCTGCTGGATGTGAATTAAGTCTGGAAGAGTCTTTTACTGCCAAATTTAAAGCATGTGCAAGTAATGGATAATGCATGAAGCCTTTCTGTGCAGTCCTGCAACTGTATCAGCACCATTATGTGTGAATATGGCCTAACCCTCGTAAGTAATGCCCTGTATATCAATCATTTTTTTTCTCCATTATCCGGATCAAATGTTGCCAGGACTCTTTCGTCCTACAAAACTACTGGTTTCTAGGACGTCTGCTTACAGTTGCCAGTTCTCATTAAAAAACATAACCCGAGAGTGTTAAACAAGCCCTTGCGGCTCTTGATATGTCTGTTGTTAGAGTTTTTTACTTTTAAGTAGTTTTCTTTGTTCAGTGTTGCTCTCTCTCCTTCTGCTAAACCTTTCCTCAACTGCAAAAATGAAAAATTGCACAAACAGTTTTACTCTGTCATGAAATAAAAAGGTATGTACGGTAGAGAGAGTAACTGTCTTTTTAGATATGGAACCTTTTGAGACTCGAATCAATCTTCAGATGCGGTTAGCAGTATCAGTATTTTGGAATAGATTCACCCACGGTTCGCCTTGTTCAGGCTTTTAACTGATGGCTATAATTTTAATACTGAGGGAGAAAACCAAATACCAAAATATTAAAACCAAATACTTTATGTGTCATAGCTTTAACATTTCATCAAATGGAAATTGTCTTGATATTTCATGCATAGTTTTGAACAATTTAATAAAATTCATCCTGAACACAGTGGAAGGTCTGCTGGTCCTGAGGGGCTGGAGCACTGCAATTTTTTCACCCCATCCCAGATTAAAGAGGCTAGCGTCACCTAAAGCACATGATTATAATATTGTGATTGTGACTGTAATAGGCAGATCACCATCTGACAAAACAGTCAAAATGGCAGCAAAGAAAACAGATAATAGGGATTTATTCATTTCTTATATGTCCACCTTTGGTGGGATGTCAATTTCTGAAGCTCTGACTGGGGTCAAAACATGTCAAGCCACGGATTAGGTACATCCTTCTTAGCCTTATTGCAGAAAATGCATTTTGCTTGTCATAAAATGTCAATTTAAGATGAAGAAATTAAATTCTGACCCTAAATTTAGGCTAATAGAAGGCAAATAGCAATAAAATGATGGCACGGCACAACTTGGTCTCAAATTTTTGAAGTTTGATATGAAGGTACTTTGTAGTACATCCTAAACTCTGTTAAGAACAGAGTGATCCTGGCAAAATCAAGACTTTGAAACCAAAATAACTAAGATATAATGACTGAACAATCTTTACAATTGGGTCCATGAAAAAAAAGGAAACTATGCCAACAAAGAGGTCCATGAGCGAACCTTAATAAATGCACATAAAAAACTGTGAGGCTGAAAGGTCCACAAGTATGCTAGATTGGCTGAGATCAGCTCTATTTGCCTCATTCTCGTTGCTAACAACGCTTCCAATTAGTTTTTCAATTTAAGTTCTAAGCTGAAGATCAGTTTTACTGGAAAAACACTTCTCTTATGTTTAAAGCAAAGTCACAAAAACATTTACAAAGTAAGACTTATCTTGTCAAGAAACACCTTTCTGTATCTGCATGACTCTATGATTTGTACTTTTATATATTATGGCAATAAAGTCCAGGTAATCACTCATAAAACCAGTCACTATGCCATCTTTTTATTACAGAGGAAAAAGAAAAAAATGCCCCAATGGTAATTAGCTCTAGCTGGAATGCTTGTATTGCTCCACTATTTCAAACTCTGCAGTCTTATATATATTAGTCATGAACAAACATTTGTACATTTGTATTTCTACTTATTAACAATAAGTACGTGGTAATTTGTACTAATGTCTCAAATTAAATTTTCTTATACATTTGCTGCTTAACGAGGTCTTAGACTCACTGTTATCACGCCAGATTGGTTGATCTTTTATAAAGTCAGTTCAACAGAACCAGCTAGAGCCGTTCTTAAATCAAGATGTCCAGTCTTATGGAAGAGCTTCTTAATTTACAATACAGCATATTAAGACAGTGAAAATTTATGTTTCCACAATCCTTGTTTGTACGACTTTACTTTCTTTGTATTTTTATTACTAGTGTTTTGTGTTTGAAACCGTATTCTTTTCCCTCTTCAAGCTACAGTGTTTTCAAAATATTTCTATCCGTCTGTAAGCTTGTGGCAAACATATGTAGCTGTCTTTAATTTCCAGATTTAAAAAGATTCCTTTCACAAGCCCTCTGGGTTTTCTTCCCATTAGTGCATTTTTTATGATAGCGTATAGCACCACTCACTTGTTATATTTTATTATATGTACAAACAAAGAAATTAAATGGAAAGTTAAATACTATATGCTATGACCCAGTGGAAATATGATTACAGATTTGTGACTGTCTCTCACAACTCCTGCAGCCAAGAGAGATATATTACTGCTGCTTTTTTGAGGATGTAGGAAAACATCCACAAGCTCATCACTTTGTTCAGCTGAGTTTCTGCCTGTACAGTAAAAGACCATTTTCAACTGTCAATGCTGATAACTGCCTGTTTATGACTTTAATTATAAAATAATAGGTTAGTTAGCATTAGCTCACAATTGACGACACTTATGATCCTTCACTGAACTGGAACGATGGGTGGATCCATCAACATATAAGGGAAAATTATTAGGATAAAGTTTGCAGACTTTCACACACAATATATTAAATTAAAACCATAAATTTGAAACACTGGACATACAGTGCAACATTAGATCAATTGCCTTTCTATTAAGAATGTGAAACAACAACAATACCATTGAAAACAAGATATACCAAGGCTGAGAGCTTCAATATCTCAGCAGCACAGAACTGATCTGAGTACAGATCTGAGCATATTTACAACCTTGCACAGCTTTTTTCTCTGCGCTTGCTTGCTAAAAAGTTGAGATATACCTACTTTTTTGACCACACATTCACATATATAAAAGGCTGCATTGTGCATTGTGAAATTATATATTACATGAACTCAGATATTACATGAACTCAGAACCAGCAGAACTAGCTTACTGTAAATAATAACTACAAGACTCTTGGAATGCAGCATTTTCTTAAATCCGAGATTGTGGCAGAAAAAAACACAGCTGCACCATGATGTGAGACCCCTAAATCAAGTCACTGCAGACTTCGAACTTTCCAAAGCTGTTGCTGCTGACATGTCGACTGACACCTGACCTTGAAATATGATCTTACTGCCCCTACTGCTCATTGAACCACTGCATCAGGGTCAATTTCTGAGAATGTGCATACTAACTGCCCCAAACAGCCACAGGACGCAGGAAAGCTGTCAGGAGCATGTGAAAGTGTTGTTAAAAGCAAGTATATCTCCAGCCTTAGATGTTTAGAAAAGCTACAGACATATCCAAAGTCCCACAGACAGGTTTGGTGGATGACCTACTTATTTCAACCCACTTACATAAATAATTTAACAACAGTTTTTGAATGAAATCTTCTGATTCTGATAATCATAAAACATGTATGCTAACTCTTGTCTATTGAATTGGATGTGAATCAGGCAGTTGGCAGGCATCAGGAACATGGAGGAAGTTAACATAATTGCAATTAATTTGCACATAATGTGGTAACAATTCAAAGCCTTTTTACCTACTCGTCTGGTTTAGTGTGACACTTTCACTGAAGTTTTTGTTTGACACTTCATCTTGTATAATTGACTCTCTTCCTATTCTGGGCACTGGTTCTCATAATACCAAAATAAATCACCTGTTTCTTAAGCCAGTTTAACATCTTCAGCCCATGGAGGACTACTTGTCGTATATTAATTTAGTGATTACAAGCCTGAACCTTCCAGACAAGTGTGTCAGACTCTTGCTTAAAATTTGTGTGGCGATGCCGGTCTGCTTCTTTTTCAAACTGGATGATTTGCTGCATCACTGTGATTTTAAAGGAGACTAGAGAAACTCATTTGATTGGCCATGATTAATGTGGACTGTGACACACCTTTCAAAAGATCTGCTCCCTCTGAGCCACACTGCACCAAAGATTCTTGACCGCAAAGGTGTTTGTGTTGACCGCAAAGGTTAGCCACGTAGGCTCTCAGCACATTGAACATAGACCTGTGCTTTGATTGATAAAAATTGGGCCCTAGGAGTCAATGCATGTTTTGCACTTTATTTAAAAACGTTGGATGAACTGTGAATCACCTTGGAGTGACGAGGTGGGTGAAGTACTGCTCAGACATACTGAGAAATAATTTGAACCTGAAAGAACCTTATAATTTCCCTGATTAGAAATTGTTTCAGCAAAATGACATGCGACACGAGGAGTTTTCACTATGAGCACACAGAAAGTGCTGTCAGTCCCTCGCTATTTCCCTCCTCTTCTCAACAGATTCTAGAGGGTCTCAGAGTTTGGCTGGGGGCAAATTTTGGCCCCGTCTGTTCCTGAGGAGGTAATTGATACTGATGCTAAACCCTCTAATTCTGTTGATTGGACTGAACATCTGTTGAGGGTGTGCATGAGTGTGTGTTTTTGAGAGAGCTCTGTGCTGCTGAGGCAGGAGAAACAGGGAGAGATGGGGAGACGCTTTCATTTCCTATTACAGAGGTGCGGATGATGCACAAAGAAGGAAAGATATAGAATAGGCAAGAGTGAGAGAGAAGTGATGAAGATAAATAACTAATGGATGCAGTGGAGGATAAACCCCTAAATCAGTTTGCTTACTTTTTAATTTCCTGAATAGGATTTACTCGCCTTACTGGGCTGACATTAATCTTTATTATCTTGAATTTATAGCGCTGCATAGAATTTGACATTATAGTAGGATACTGTATTTTATGAGACAAAATAATAGATGGATGGTCCTGTGAAAATCTACTTGACTTTTGTTTAAATGAGTAGCTGTGACAACTTACGGTCATAGTTTACCAGAAATAGAGATTAAATGCTTAAATGCTGCCTAGATGAAGAAAGAATGAGAGTGAGAAAGAGGCCAGAGGAAAGGATTAGGGGGGGGGGGGGGGGGGGGGGGAAAAAAAATGGGTTTGTGTAAAAATTTTAAATTAGAAATGTTAAAAAATAAAGGTATAAAAAAAAAATAAAATAGGCAT
>JAQNCA010000025.1:2266969-2282126 GCA_029783725.1 Acanthurus tractus | reverse complement strand
CAAGATTCCCAAAGACTGGACACAGCCTCTTGTTCATATGCATATGTTTAAAATGGTGAAGATTATGTCCACTGTTATCTGTTAAAGTCCACTTCCAGATGTTTACAAAATAAACTTTTAATCTTGCCAGCATTTTTTTCTGCTTGTCTAAAGCTAAACAGAGATAGTATTTTAGCAGACAAGATAATTAAGTTTCTTTTTTGGTGTCTACAACTAGACTAAACAAAAAAAAATAATCAGAACAGTAAAAGGTGATCAAATATCAATGTTTTGGTGTAGATATTTATTTTTTTTATAGCATACCTTAAGGGCCTTGCTATATTCTTGAACACATACTTAGTACCAATGTCACTGCAGAGCTGCTAGCACTACGGCACTGTACAAAGTAAAATTTCTAAAGTATCATTTTTTTCTGAGAGTATTTCTAGAAATGAAGTGAAAAACCGTGAAAAACCGTCTTGGAGCTTTGTGGTATTGAGTGGCTGTGTGATTTGTCCTTCCAGGTGGACATTACCGCATGTCACTCAAAGCTAAACCTCAATGTCAGAGTCACAACCAGCTTCTAAGCTCTAAGCAAAATTAAAGCTGTGGCAAGTGCAACTGGAAAGAGGTTAACAGTGTGCATAGTCCTACTCTAAAAGAACAAAACACCACAATGACATCTTATTATACTGGTGAATGTGCAAAACTCCTACAAGTATTTCAGTGAGCACTTCCAAGACATAAAAACTAAAGACAAGGAAGTGAATTATTATTGCACACGTGTCTGACAACCTACAATAAAAAAATATTGAGGTGCAAACAATTAATGAACTCCAAGCTTTGGGCACATCGGCCTCACCTAGCTAGTTCTATAAACTTGTATGTCCATCCTGCAGATTGTCCCATTCTAAAGAGACATTCCCCTAAAGTTCTCATATCTGTCTGGGAAAAACTTCTACTATGTGCAGTTCTTTTCAAAGACTCAGTTTTGCTTAGAGCTGACTGATTCAAAGTTGAAAAACACCTTCATTATTATCGTTGCCACCACATGACATTAGGGCCTCACCAAAGAGAAGCCATTTCAGCCATTTTATCAGAGGTTACTGTGATTCATGTGTTCAATAATTTAGCAAGGCCCTAAAGGTATGTTATAAAAATTAAACTACTCTTGATAGGAAAAAGGTTCCCTACCCCTTTGAAGACAGAACTTCTGAGAATTTGTACAAACCTGGGTTTCTTCTGCCTTTGAGGTATCCCACAACATTGTAGATTTTCTTGTAGGACAACTGGTTCCCAACAGTCAGGGTAATCTTCTTGCGTTCTAGAAAAAAAGGAAAATGCAGTCTTTAGGAAGAACTACAGTAAGAATAAAAAAAGAAAGTTCCTGTGATTTCACAAACATGAGGACCACCAATTTGACCTGCCTCGGCCAAATTGACATCGTCATGGGAGTTGCTGAGTGATACTGAATTCAGGTTTGTTATCAGTGTGATGATACAGGAAGATACAGAGCATTTATGTTATTTGTAATTATTCAGAGGGATAGTATAAATAAAAAACAGCATGGCTCTCAGACTCTGTCAAAGATGCTGCTGCTTGTAAAGACCTAAGCACATCAGACTGGGAGAAAACAACTGATTTTGACAGAAGCTATGGTAAGTGATTGCTCACTATTCAAATCGAAAGTGTAAAAAAATAAAACCAGTTACCAGATAATCAACATTTTAGTTTTAAGCAGTACTGAATGATTCATCCACTCTTCTGGCCACTTTGGCCCAAAACAGTGTTTATATCTTAATCCTGTCTCCTATTGATATGTTTATAGACTACAAGTATTCTGCCAAAAACATCATGTAGGAATCAAAATCGCTGCCTGAAAAACATTCTTGGCAAAATTTATTGTTTTTCTTTTTTAAATCCAGAATATTTGTAATTTTTTTCCACTCAAAAGTTATAAGCAGGACACATAAGTAGACTGACTCTCATACCACCTTAGAAATATAAACAGAATTTTGCAAACATACTCAGTATAAATGTTCCTTTTTATTCTGTTAAACTAAATTGGAATCAATAAAAACAGTTATTATGTTGCCTACAAATCATTTGCATACTCCAAATTGTCTAAATGTGAATATATGTTTATCACACAGGTTTGCATATTTGCAAGAAAGTAAGTAACTAAAAATAACTAAATGTGTTTAGACATGTACTGGTGTCCAACACAGGTTTCTTGATAGGTAGAGCTGTGTCTATGTTGTCATGTTACAACTTACTGTTACACAATAATCATTATAAAAGAAATTCTGATACACACTGTCACACACAGTATTCCGTTTTCTATCAAAGTATCTCTGTCTCATTCACAAGAAATGGTTAAGCTATGTCAAGTGAATGAGCATTGATGAGAGCTTCAATCACACATGCATGCACATATACAGTAGTGATGTGCGATACCGCTTGTCCCCTGTACGATCAAATACCAAGTAATACCTTGGATGATATCGCCTATACCACTACCAATACTTACGCTTTTTATTCTAGTCCAGTTTGACAACCAGCCCACTTATGTTATGAGTATGTTTTGCAAAGAACTTTCCCTGTAGGGATTAATTAAAAGTTTTTTTTTCTGCATTCAGTACTCAGAAGAGGAAAATAAAAAGTAGGCTGTAATTTCAGATTCTCACTGTATAACGATCAGACATCAGTCTTCGTGGGAAATGAAAAGGTCTGCTGTCAGCGGCACACTTCAAATAGGACTGCCTACCTCTTCTTCCGCCTGTCAAAGGCATGTGTGCACTTTGGCTCTGTGACTTTGCCTATCAACCCGGTATAATTAATCATCCTGGTGTAGCAAATTACTTATGATACACACTCGACCAATATTACTGAGTTTAGATATTAATCTTTTTATATGAGAATCAATTCTAGGGCAGGAAATGTTGGGATCAGAACAACGATACTTTGGGATCGATCCACACGTAACTGAAACAAAGACATATAAGAGGTTTCATGGAGCAAATCTGTTTTCATTAATAATATATCAGATTAGGAAAAGAATAGAAAAAATGTCCTTAATGTGACGGCCTAAAATACAAGCTGCCTTTCACAAAGATAGGAAAACCAGACCACACATACAAGTACATACTGTACAGTGCCATATGATGCATCTGACAACGCTGTCTGCCAGCTTCGCTGCCTTGCTGTACAGCTTTGAGCTCCAGGGGGGCTGATGGCTGGATATCTGAGGGAAATACAGCCGAAGTGCCAGTGAAGATGTGAAGCAGAGGCTCAAACTGTGTGTGACAGAGGTCCCCTGCCTACAGCACGGCACTACAGCATGACAGCCCACTTTCCCAGCGCCGCTTCCATCCTCTGTCCCTCCGTGCCTGTCTTCTCGCCCTCCTCTCGTCTCTCGTTCCCATTTAATACATTATAAAAATTCACTGCTTTCTCACACAGGCACCACATAACCCATTTATCACTTTTGACATTGGCACAAATGACTTTGGCTAAAGAGCTGGGATGGAACATGTGGCCCGTTTGTGTATTCAATCTGTAGCCATACGCACAGAGAGCAGCGAGAGAGATTTGTCATACAGTGATTTCACTTTATGATGAATGAGTTGAGAGATAAGACTGCCTCTACAGGTAAGGGGTGACTCTAAGTCAAGTTTTAAGAGTTTAGGAAAATATTTAAAGGGACTACAGCATGTGTTCAATTTTTACAAGCTAAATGATATGTGAAAGCAAATATTTCCATTACCTTTCTCAATAAGTTCTTCCTAAGAAATGGCCTGATTTTCTACCCGCCGCTCTTTAAACAGTGACAGTGGAATATTGAATATCAACGGTAAAATGTGTCCTTACTTCACCAGAAGTATCTGAAACAAATAAATTGTGATGTGACCTAAAGTGCTACAATACAGTGTTTTTGTGCCATTTTCTCAGGACAGATTTCACAATTTCCCCCAGTAAGCATTTGGGTGGCAAAGTAGTTAGACAAACTGTCAGGGACTCAGATCCTACCCTTGCACAGCTTTTCAGTCCCTGAAAAAAGCCTAAAAACAAGATACTTTATCTCTGTCTATGCAAAGATGTACAGTTAGGTAGATATGCAGTGGCTCCTAGATAATGAGCCAATGACATCACCATTTATAGGTCAAGACCGACCTATAAAAACATATTGACCAGCTCAAGTAAACAGAGGAACTGATTTTTTCTAGTTGTAAGCGCAATGATGTTTAAATTTCTCAATCAAATGTAATGAGATGTTTTTATATGTAAGAGTTTATGATCAATGTTATGTAGGCAAAAAAACAGTTTTGTTGCCAGTTACTTAGAATCTCAGTTGTAAAGCTGAATTGTCCAGATGCTCCAGAAAGGACTGTGAATCTTAGGCTTGTATTGGACTTAGGCTTATTTTCCTTTGTTGTGGATACATATCTATATAAGAGTTTATGTATATGAAACACACAGAGTTTTTTTTTTCCATTGTAGAAATGGCTTTTGTCCATGTCCCTGTCATGTAATTTTTTCTTAGTCAGAACAAAGCTCATTCATTTTAAATACTTGAGAAAATTAAAAATTGCACCAATAAGATCTAATAACTGAGCATAATTGAGAATAATGAAACAAAAGTGGCTAATTTAAATCAAACAGTCAGATGGATGAATTAAACCAATGAGATGCAACAAGTTGTTTAATGAGCTTTAGCTTAGCTGAAAATTACCACTGTCATATTTCTTAGGAAGACATTTTCTTTTCCTGCTGGTTTAGGAAAACTTTTATGCAACACCATTGCATACACTGTACTAGTCATTTTCAGCAAAGATGGCATGACAAACTTTGAAACAAGACCATCTGCCACAACAAAAGAATCACATCTTGCAATAAAGAAAGCTGATTTTATCCCATGGATACAATACATATAAAATATAAACGCCATCTAATGAAATGAGCTGATCTAAAATTATAGTCTAAATTCAGAAGCATTTCAGCACTGTTCTCAGCAGGATATGAAATGCAGAGTTGAGAAGAAAAAGCAGTAAGTGAATGTGGGAAACCTGCACATAGCAATCAATAGTGGAGTAATTAAAGGGCCTGAGAGTCCTTTCTATAAAGCCATTTCAAGTTGTTCTGCTTCGCTTGCCTTTCCCTTCGTGGCCTCACAATGTAATTGCCACGGAAATTTGTTTCACTTTTGGCATTTGTTCTGATTGGGATACAGAAAGAGACAGACAGAGAGAAAATGATAGAAAGAGTTGTATGTATTAACAAATCGGGAGAAGAGGTAACGAGAAAAAGAAGGAATTCGGGCACAGTGGACAGTAAAAATCCAAATCATAGCTGAAATTCTTTCAGCTATGATTTGCCAACATGAACTGGCCTAGGATAACTATATAAATGTGGGTAAGTGTGTGTGTGTGTGCCATTGTCATTATCTGGGTACATCACCATATATGGTCGAAAGTGTGTAGACATTCCTTTTTATGTTCTTCTGGTATGTTTTTCATGATTTTGGATAGACACCTTCGAAATCAAAGAAATATAAATGCTGCAATGGTATTTTGGAAAGTTAAATGGGATTCATTTTTTTAGGCTTTTTTTGTTTGAACAGAAGCATAATGCTGTGTACAAAGTGAGCTCCATAATGACATGGGTTTTCCCAGTTTTGTGTACAATAACTCGACTGGCCCGTCCATGACCCTGACCTCAGCCCAGTCCAACACCTCCAGGAGAACACAATTGTTCAAGTCAGGCCTTTGCAACCAAGAGTCTGAGTTTGAGCATTTTTTTTTTCCATAAGAGCAGACCTTAACCATGTTAACTAAGTGCAGCCCAATTAATGTGAAGGGTAATTTTTAGAAGCTGTGAGAAACTTCTTTTATTGTCAGTAAGATCTTTTAGAAGACCTAAATTAACCACCAATAAAAGTTAAACAGTTGTAGATGAGCCGACTTAGCCAGTCAAAGCCTAAGTGCCAGTTTATGACTTGATGGCAGGAGATAATGCTTTAGTGTCACTGAGTAAGTCCACCTAAAGATGCCTATGACTTCCAGTCAGATAAGAAGCTAAAACATGCATGAATACAAAGCTTGAAGTAGCAGAAAAATGTGTGCATGTCTATGCCTTTGTATAAGTGTGTTTATGCGTGAGTATGATCAGTCAGCCTTGCCAGGATAAACAGGGGCTTGCAACATACCTGTAAGGTAGTGATTGACTAGCTTGGTAATTGTCTGGTCAACAGACAGACCACTCAGATGGAGTCAGAGCCAAAGCTCCAAGGCCTGATGGGGACAGGGTGTGTTCAGTAAATTAATCAATCTAAAAGGGCTGAAAAGATGAGAGAGGTGGACAAGCTCTGTCAGCCGTAAACACCTACATACAGACACACAGGCCTACAAACCACGGACATAAGGGAAAACAGAAGGTATTAATCCAAAGGAACAATTAAGCAACATTAATACAGAGATATTAAGAAATCTTGAATATAGATGCTCACATACAAAAAGCACATTTTTGCAAAAGAGTGTTGTACAAGCAAAAAAAAAAAGCAAAACAAACGTCCCATCAACCCATGATTTCATCAGAAAAAAAAAAAAAAACTTTTGTGATCTCCCTCTCAGTTTTTGTCATGATTCATCCTACAAAAAGGTACTGATAAGCAGAGTTGTATGCATCAGCATTCATGCCATGCTTTGTATTCACTGTTCATGGTTGATCAGAGCATGAAAAGGATGACATACGTGGCTGATCCATGTGCCCACATTCCCGTTTTGTAATATTTGAAAGAAACATATCCTGCAGGTAAGGTTATACACAATTCAATAAATCTGACTGTTACCTTCTTGTGTGCACATTCTACACATTATGTTGTCAAAAAAAGAGCTAAAGTCTTTATTCTTTTGTATCTGTGATTTGAGTCGAGCGACTGAGTTTTGAGTTAAATTACAATTTGTCCTGCAAATGTACCCGAGACTGAATTAAGCAGACTGATGCAAGCGCAGCTGCACACAAACACACCTACACACACAGACCCACAAACGTACACAGAAACAAACAGAATTGTACACACACGCACACACTCTTGAGATCTCCTTTTTTGTTATTATGTGAAGCACATGTTGTTTTCCTTTTGTTATTCAAAATTGGTTTCTGAGCAGTGAGTGTAGAGAGCCCAGATCATTCATTAGCCATTAAACTTACCATTTTATTGGTTTGTATGATTTACACAATTAACTTTTTGGCAAATTCATTTGTGGAAGATTGAAGATTAAAAGAGTATGAAGTATGTAGAGCTGTAATCTGTGTGTTTATGTGATACGCAGTTTAATACCATTCATTATGTGTCCTTGCTATTATATTGGAAAACCAGAAATGACTACTGAACGGTTGCATGCCTTAGCAAACCAGTGAAGTTGTGCCACTCACCCATGTTTGCTCACACTCGTATCAAATATGATAGAGTTTGATAAAAGATAGCCTTTTTTGCCTTTTTTTAAAATAGCAAAACGGTACTCATCACTAGATTGACATTTGACATTCCAGTTAATAGTTCCCAGGCAAAACTAGTTACGAGTCAAAACTGTTTTTGCCGGACATTATGATGTCACTTTTAGGCTGACATTTGACTTTTTGGATAGAAATGTCACCACATCATCATTTTATCCAATTTAATACTTAAATTTAAAGTTAAATTTTGTCATAGTTAGCATTTGAATTATTGAGTAACGGACATAAAAGTATTTTGCAAGGTTGCAGCAAATTTTAAGTCGAATTGTTGAATTGATTTTTAAACTGTAAGCAGTGCATTTTTTGTGCCAGGTGTTATCGAATTACTTCCACATATTTCTGAAATATCACATTTACTAAAATGGGTTGGAAAAGAGGTCATACTGAAATTGACCTTCAACCACCAAATCTGATCAGTTTGTCATAAGTCCAGGTGGATATTTGTGCCAAATTTAAAGAAACTCATTCAAGGCATTCCCGAGATATCATATACATGAAAAAGAACGGATCGATAGACAACCTGCAAATCTGTTGCCTCCAGCCATGGCTGCCACTGACACTGAGACATAAAAATATACTTAAATAGATGCACAATTTCACACCAACATACACACACATTGCTAGAGGTAATGTGTAGTCGACCACATCATCTTGTCAAGGTCTGGTGATCTCCTTGGAGGGCCCCTGAGCAATTAACCAATTTCCAGCCAATACAACCAGCCTTAATTGAATGGGAATTAAAAGAAAAAAAATAAGGAGAAAAGGTATTAAAAAGAGAGAAAAAAATAAAGGAGCCAGACAGATGGAAACAAATGATGGTGGGATCCCAAGAGTGGTCAGAGGTGCAGCCAATCGATTAGAGACAGATTACATCTCTCTCGCTTTCTCTCTCTTTCTCCCCTTTTGTCTGTCTCGCTTTCTCATGCCCATTTCCTCCCTCTTTCAAACTCATTTGATAATGGAAACACTTCAGAAAGAAGCCTACTTTGTAGAATCATTGGATGTACATTAAGCTGGGTCGACACAGATGCCTGTCTTCAATGAGTGGGAACAGACACAAATGGGCACGCACACAAACACACATACCCAAAATGTGCACTCCAAAACCAACAGTTCTCTGCCAGAGCTGGAACAGCTTCAGACACACCATTTAGATCTAGTGACAAACAGAAGATGTCCACTGCCAGAAACATACAACCTAGATAATATTCTACAAACCTATAAGTGGCAAAAAGTGTCAAGAAAAGACACTCATAAAACAATCTTACACCACAAACACCCTTAAAATCAATACCACTGACATTCTCTGAAATAGGACTATTGGCTAAAGGTTTGCAATTGAAAACAATATCAGGGCAACAATGGCACACCCATGCACAATCTGCCCCCCTACACTCAAGGATCAATTGTACTCATGTCTTTGGTCACTGAGTTTTGGGGTACTTCATTGATTGTCTGTGTGACTCACTCTGAAAGCATGGGTGCATAACAGTGAAGAACACTGTGTGTGTATGTGCGTGTGCGCGTGTGTGTGTGTGTGTGACTGTTATCTGTGCAACATGGGAAACAGCAGAAAGCAGTGTTCCAGTCAGTGACCAGCTGCTTGGATTTATGAAGGAATAAATGGAAATGGACAGACCGTACACACGTACAATGGGGAAACATGCTGGCAACAAGAAATAATGACTCCTTGCCCCCTAAAAACTGCTGGGGTAGGATGGAAGGAATGAGATGAGTGAGTTGGGGCTCAAGTGAAAAACAGAGGACTTGAAATGAGAGAGCAAAGCAGCAGAAGGTGGCAGTGTGGTAGAGGCCTGCGGCAATGATACTGAGACACTGAGGGATTTACGCTCTCGAAAACAGGAATTACTCTGTAATTCTATATCCATCTCATCTCTGTCTCTGTTACACACATATGAATACTCCGTCTAACCACACATACCAGCATTCGTATAGCATTCACCTAATTATGCAAACGCTACTGTCCCTTGTCACCTTTGTGAAAAAGCATTTTGAGGCACATTACCAAGCCTATGACATTACGGCAAGACAAAGTGTCACACAATATAGAAGCTCAGTTGGACAAGTTTTCAACAGTATGACTGTTTTTGATTAGGGAGAGACTCCTAACTATTAAAACAATACATTTCAATGACTGTATTGTTACCTTTGTGTAAAGTTCCTGTTAAGGAGGTCATGGGTAATGCAAACAATGACAGTTTTTTTAGATGCAGGAGTAGTGTGCAGTTTAATACAGATATACTACTTAACTTTTACCTACAGGGTTTAATTAGGTTTCTACTCACTTTACAAAGCCTTTCAACTCTTAAGCAGGAAGTACACAGATTTGTTGTAGAAGGGAAGATGGTGAGGATCAGTTCAACAGAAAGTGTCAGAAGGTGTCATTTTAACACATTAAAATGAACATATTTTTTCTACATTAACACAATTTTCATCATGTAATTTAAAGTAAATGCTTGATCACTCTCGGGTTATCTCTCGGGCATGTTAATCTGTAAACAAATAACATGCAGTTTTACAGATTGTTCATTTACTGGTCAAAAAATTTGCTATGGAAAATCACTTCTGTCTGACAACAACAATGATGGAAGCCACATCGGTGTATTACAGTTGCTTTAGTAGCTGGAATAATTATGACTTGGTGTTGCAACCAAATCAGAACAGTGGATAATGAGCACATCTCAAATGTGAATAAAGTAGATTTGCTTCACACAATTCATAGGACTTGTATGACACGGTACTGATGGCGAAGGCGGGCACCTATGGATGTGGAAATGCTCTCTGTGTAGTTATTACACAGGAAACGAGTGAGGTACGATATTTAGTTAACATTACATAAAATAAACTGCAAAAAGATAAACCAGCCAGTAGGAATGGGATAGAAATTAAATGAAACTGTATTGGTTGTTTTGTAGGTAGGCTACTTTTAACATTTTGGTGTGGTCAATTATCACACTGCAGCTATGATGCACTGTGTTTTGGTTTGCTTCCTACATTAAGTCCTAAAATAACTCCAGATAAGTTCTTACCTGAATGGACTGTTCACACCTGTAATTTTGGTCAGGATCAAACTGAAAATTCCAAAAGTCCACACCAAATGAGGCAGGTCTGCAGGCACCGTTAATGCTTAGCTGGTGCTCCTTTGGTAACTATTGTTTCTTCGCTTTAGGTCTCACATCCTCTTAAGCTGCCTTCCTGTGTAAGTGCTTGCTCAGCCTTTATATGTTTCACCTTTTTCTGATTGTCTCCATTGTCTCAGAGTACTAAAACCTTAAATTGTCCCCTACTTCATAGCCAGATCATCTTCTCCACCATGTGTTCCAGCATTTTCTTGAGTTTCTTTGAGTTTGTGATCTGTTTTTGCCTTTTGACACTTTTGCCTGCTGTATTGGATACCTGCCTGTGTGACTGATTACCTGTGTGTTGGCCTGAGCCAAGCTAAAGACCCTGAACTCTTACTCCTGTAAGAGTGAGTCTGCTTTAGCCGTCCATCTCCAGTTTGTTCCTGATAACTTGTTTGTTTTTTGTTTCTGCAAAAATTGCTCTTTAAAGTGATAGGGCTACACCATATATCGAATGTCATTTTTTGACATTGGCTGTTTATTTTTGAGGTTTTTGAACAAAACTACAGAAGTCTGATAGCACAACCTCTTAAATCTGAAATGGCTTAACATGTTGTGTGTGAATTTCCACAACCTTTTGTGAACTGTTGAAGTTTAGCCACGACTCTGTGACTCTGTGGGTGAAAATGTTTGTAGTCAACCATTTTGATCCACTCTGACATATCTCAACAACTGTTGGACCACCATGACATTTATTAACAGATTCCTGATCTCCAGAGGATAAATCTTATAAAACCTTTCCATTGGAACCTTTGTGAAAACTCAAGCCATGCTGTGCTGATTTGTGTTTCAGTTAGCAGTCAAGACTACTGCCTGCTTTCAAGCAGCTTGCAATGAAGTGTCTCTAACTGCAGGAAATATGTTTTTCATAGACTTAGCGGGACCTTGTTAGCGGGACCTTGTTAGTGGTCATTCTTTAAAAAAAAAATCCCTGTGGTGAGGAGGCGGAAAACCAGAGTTAGATATTGAAGGACAAACGGCATACGATAGACAAGCGGCATACGGTGTAGACTTGAACCTGTGCAAACAGCTGACAGTCAACTACTTTTACATGCTGTGTGATGGAAAAACAGTTGCAACAAAGCTAATAATTAACTAAAGACAGCTACTTCATCTGTTAAAGACACACCCCAGTGTGAGTAGCCCTTTTAAACGGAAATGTGAATTCCTCTTAAGCTGATAAGTCCGACCGAGTCAAGCATAGCAGCGTATGTGAGTATAAAAGGACAGTCACTGACTTTGTTGAATCCTTGTCTTTTTATCCAGCACTATTTTGAAGTTTTAACTATAGGATCAGAACAAAATCCTCTAGGTTCTCAGACAACAAATTCGTATAAATTGGTTGTTCCCCTGGCTTTTCATTTGGCACCACCACCATGAGGATGAATTACTGGGTGGTTGTTGTTGTAGTTATTTCATTGTAGCATGCTTGTGTTAGCATTTAACTTGAGGCATTGCTGTGAGAAAATAAGGCCTCACAGAGCTGCTAGCACCTCCACTTTAGAGGCTGGTTGGCCGAAATCTCACAGCAACATCACTTCATACAGGAGAAGAACTTAAAGCTTTAGCACAATTAGATTCCAACAAGTGTGGGTGAGACAATTTGCTCTTATTCAAATGCATTTGAACCAGTCCTTTAAGTCTCTAACACCCACAGCACCTTCTTCACCTCCATCTCAGTGCCTCCTTCTTTATACATTTCTATACATCTACCTTTCAAGCTCTCATTTAACCATGTGGAAATATTACTGGTGTCCTCATATCAGCTATTCATCTTTCTCTCGCAAAGGAAATTAAACTTGTGCTGTATTTTTTCTCCCTTTCTTTTTTTTAATAAATAAATAAATAAATTCTGCTTTAACTTGTGCATTGGCTGCTTAAAATGAGTAAGCCTTCCTTTCACAGATAAATAAATAACTTTGCCGGTGAAATACTAGTGCATTTGCTTATTTCTGTCCTCTTTTGTAGGATGCTTGTGTACGCACAGTGTAATGTTTTCACAACCATTTTGTTGTAATTTCTGCCCTGGGGCTGTTATATCCGGCCCTTTAGTTCATGTTTTTCTTTGCTTTCAAGGGGGAATATTGAAACTCCAATTATAAGAAAATATCTCTATTATTGAATCCCTCCATCCATCTATTTATTCTCCTTTTTCTATCTGACTTTTTATTCTCTTTTTGTGTGATGGAGAGTCTCACTTACAGTGAAAGCTTGTCCTTGCATCTGTGCTCTCACCCTATTCACTGTAGGTTAATTAACAACTGCATTTAATTTATGATGACCTGACCACGAGATGAATCCGAGACCCAAGTCACATTTCAAGGCAATCAAAATTGCACCACAATAAAAATAGTTCAAGTAATTAAATAGCATAAAATGACAACAGCAGAGATGGCATACCAATACAGTTTTACAAAAAGAGGGAAAGTAATAAAAGATAGGTTGGGAGATTACAATCAAAGTTTATATGAATGCTAATCCTTCTGAGGGATTGTTTTTAGACTGCACAGTTAGAGGAGACTTAAATTATCTAGGGAAAGCAACAGTAAATCACTGACAAGCCTTCTGAGTGAAGCTATTACCTATTAATATCATAATATAATTAATATATTCTGGATTTGCACAACTATAGACCTGATACTTGGGTCTAATGTAAATAAATGTCAGCTAGAGTTATTTTATAATGTTGGGAACCCAACTTCAGTATACTGCAATGGCTATTAAAGGTGGTTTTAACATGCCAAAGTAGTGTCGTCCTCTACAAGCTTTTGTGTTACATCAGCGGACATGAAAAGTTGTGGGAAAAATACAGAAAGTATTTTGATCAAACCAGAGAAGGACTATTATTTTTTTTCAATTGTTTTTCAATTTTCAATCAAAAAACAAACAAAATTAAACCTGTGCGTGTTGATAAGCTTTTTGCAGAGAGAGGGAGAACTGTTTTGGTGCTAATGTTTGATGTTTGATAAAGTTTCCATGTAAAATGAAAGTTATAGAGTATGAAAGAGGGAAAAAAACAGTTAAAAAAACCTGTTTCTGAAACAGCTTTGATGGATATTACAGAAATGAAGCAGTTTGGACATCATTTCAACTCTTTTCTATACAATCGGATGGGAAAGTCTTCTTTATATGACAGTGACATGCCCTGACGCTGCAGTCAATATAACTCAAAAGGGATCCTGACAAATCTTGAAATCTGATGCTGCAGGAGGTCTGTGCTGCACCAGCTCTGTCAAACTAGTTTTGTATATTTACCTGTGTTAGGAGGCATGGCTAGAGGAACGCACATGTTTCCCTGCCCTGTGGATGGAGAGGAGAGTAACGTCTTTGCCAGGAAGGCAGAAATGGGCTGAACCAACAAAGATGTCAGACTTCCTCCAGCCTCTCTTGACACCTCAGCTAGAAGAAATACAAAATAAAAAGAGAAAAGAAAGAGAATCAGTGGAAATCATTGCACAACCAAACCAAAGCAGAGCTGTCAGACAGCCATACACTTATTAAACTGACACTTTTCCGTCGTCCCAGGTAATTTCAGTTCCTCTGTCAGAGACATAATAAGTCTGATTCCTTAAGGCTGTGCCCTGGATCCTCTGTTTTCAATGCTACATTTTAACGTCATGCTAAGCCCATATTGTCTCCCTTAATTGTAATGCCAGGTAGCCATTTTATGTATGTGAAACCATGTCAAATACTGCTGTGACTCTCTAGTCTATTGTACAATGAAATTTACTCAACTACTGTAATTAAGTATAATTTTGAGGTACTTGTTCTTTGCTTGAGTGTTACTGGTTTCGGCACTTGTAGATCACTTCATTTCAGAGGAAACTGACGAATGAATTAGTTTTCTCGATGAGCTTAGACTTTTAATATCCTGGTGGGGGAAAAGTCACAAGCTACCAAGCAGCTATCAATCTTACACCAAACTACTATCATTAACTATACAAAAATATCTTACAAAAATATCTCTAAGTTTCAACATTTAGCAAAAAAATAAAAAACAAAAAAAGAGAAATACATGCTTTTGAAGAACATAATGCATCAAAATGTCTCGTACAGGTGTGATATGATGAAAAACAGATGATATCTAAGTGTAAAACAAATGGGTGAAAAAAAAAACATCTTCTTCCAACATGGGAATCCCAATAAAATGAAAATACCATTTAATGCCAAGTTTTTTGAATTACGTAATATTACATAGTCCAACAGGGAAAGAACTTCTTTCCTATGAGCTGTTTTATCATTGTTAGAGATCACATTCAGTGTTGTGGTGTCATTAGTAAACTTAATTACCCTACACTGAGGGAGGTAAATACAGTCATTGATGTAAAATAACTGCACTAGGGGGGGCAGTACACTGGATTCCAGATATTGATGTCACAAGTACACAAGTAAAGAAAAGTAAAGTGCTTGTCAAGACTGGGATGGTTCAACTCCCATGTCCCAAAATCTAACACATACTTACATCAAGGACGAGAACCTTGGTGCAGGAATGATAAAACTAAATACTTTACAGACCTATT
>JAQNCA010000025.1:2236430-2253864 GCA_029783725.1 Acanthurus tractus | reverse complement strand
AGTTTGCCGGCATACTTTAATAAACTCACACCATCACAGCAAACCCTAAAATGGAGTACTAGGATTTTTCTTCAACATGACAGGAGAGAAGGACAAACATAATATAAAAATAAGCAAACCAGCCTATGGTCAGCTCAGGCTACAGTACCAGAAACACAGGAGAGCTGGGTTTGAATCCAGTGTAAAGCACATTGTGAATGTAGACTGTCATAAGAAAGTAGAACCAAAGTAGTTTTGATAATACAGCAATAAAAGTCATGTGAAATCTTTATTAGACAGATTTATTTCAAAAGTATGACTGAATGTTAAATATTTTCAAGTGCTAACTTGACTGTAAAGGGAGACCATGTTTTTTCTCAGTGACACTGAGACCGTGGACAGGAGGGTCTGTCAGATGCTCTGGTGTGATACTGGTTTGCCAAGACATTTGAAACTAAAAAGTACAGAGCCAGTCCCTCTGATTTTGCCAATGAAGACAGACTGTTCCATCCATCAGATAAGCACAATCAAGACTGTTTTTACCAAAATTCTTGGATTTGGCTGGGAAGCTACGAACAATTTGTAATATCTCAACCCTCGGACTGATGATTTTCTGGTTATATGAAACCAGTATTTCATGGTTTAGCTGGAGACTAACTGAAAGACAAATAAGACTGAGGAGAAATGTTCATTTTATGACACAAAATTGTAGTATATAATACAGTTGTAGTTTCTTTTATTACAACTAAACCACAAACTGATGTAAAATTTCAAAACTATGAATACAATTATGAAAATAATAACTACTTCTCACATTTTAATGTGAAGGAAAAATTTAAACCATCTCACAGCTTGAGCTTTAAAGCTGTCCTTTAGTTTGGTGCTACTGCAACCAAATACTTCTCTATCTCTTTCCAGAAGACAGCAGGGTGAACAGGCCATGGTTTGGATGGTCTTTTTGTCTTTAGATATCTTTTTGGCTCAGTGCAAAGGTCTTGCCTTACTGATATTACTTATTCTCTGGAAATGAATACCGAGGATGTTCTGAGCAGTTTTAATTACACACTGAGGAGCCTTCCTGTTTGGGGCCATGCACATCCCATGTCAGTTTGTGATGTTTTAAGTCAGAATTCTTTTACTTCAATGGAAAGTAAACAAGACCTGGCACTAAAATTTTTGTCATCTTAGATTTCCTTACGAAATAAAGTTGTATCTGGGCTTTGTCATGCAGCATCAGGATGGTTTCCATGTCAGGGCGTCTCCGGTTTTAATTTCTAGGGACCTAAAACTGTCTAACCGCACTAACTTAGCTCTACTGACGTAGATATGGGTGTGTGGCTTTGCCTCCTGTTTTCTAAAATCAAAAATCACCTCCTCTGCTGAACAGTAGGTTGTTTTCGGGCACAACTCTTTAAGATTTCTTCCAGGTAGGAAATCTAATTATTGCTAGAAATCAAACTGATGACAGCGATGACTTTACCAGAAGTTCTCTCCATGCCAACGGTTGCTTTGATTATGGTTGTGAATAGAGGGGGGCAGAGCACACAATCCAAGGGGCTCTAAAGATGAGCACTAGAATAGAGAAAATGTGTCCACCACTCCACACTGGGTTCTGGCTTCTTCTTTTTTTTGAGAAATTTCAATATCCAATTGCACAGTTTGTGCCTTAGTAGAGAGTGTCAAGTTTTCCAATCAGAAATTCAAGGTGTTACCTTCGAATTGAAGTGGTTCTCCTGGGTGGCAGCATCTCTGAACATGTGCACATTTGTGAGCCAAAAACAGTCTTGGAGAGCTGCTAGTAATATTTGTCCATACATTGGCAATTTGTAAGCAAGGTTTAACCCTTTCAATCATATGGGACTAAATAAGCCACAGAAATGGAAATGAGTTATTGAGACCGCAAAACATACCCCAAGAGGTATCAGCATTGTAAATAAGACATCAGAAGAATTCTCATACAGCCAAGGTTATGGCCCACCATGGGTACATGGTCCACATGTAGAAAGACAAGTAACTTAACCCTGAACTTAAAATTTTATGTTGCATTTGTGTTGCTTTCACTCTTTCAACATTGAAATTTATAAAATCTGTTTTTGTCATGGTTTGGAGTTTATTCACCACTGGTTTCTTTGTGTCACCCTGAATGCATCATCACTCACTCACTCCCTCCCTCAGCCAATCCTCTCTGCCAGTCAGTCTCAACCACCTACACCTGTCCCCATGTTATGTAGGCCTCACTTTTCCTTTGTTCCCTGCCAGATTGTTGAAGCCTTCATGCCAGACTCTCCAGCAAAATCTTTTGGACTGACTTCCCAGTTTCGACCCTACTCGCTTTCGACCATCCCTCCTTGCCTCCGTCCAGGTAACCACTTCTGCCCTTTCTGTTCCTAAGTTGCCTCTGTTTTTCCCTGTTTTTTTTTTTTTTTTGTCTGCCTGAGGCTGTGGTTTTGTTTCACTGAAAAAGACCATCAGTTCAATTGTCTGTCCCAGAGCTTTCCCATCATAGTCTGGTTGCCATACCAGACTCTCAACTGCCTATTCATTCCCCACCCTCAACTCAAACTGATTTATGGTGCTTCGGAGAAAGAATTCTGACTGCTGATATTACCTGTTTTTGCCATGAGTTGAATTCCCTGCTAAATCTAAAATAAAGGGCATTGCCAATAAACTCCTGTTAAAAGTGTGTTTGCTTTGGGGTCCATACAACTCCATTCAGTTTTCTAAGTTTGCAAATTAAGATTTATATTATCACAGACTAGTAAAATGATTATATTTTTGAATCCCGTACTTTTTCCCATTTTTCCCAAATTTCATGGCAGTCCATAGGTGTTGAGATATACAATTGTGAATCAAGCTGGTTGTAAACTCACTGACAGAGGGTGATGGAGAACATTGCTAACCAGAGTCATATTGCTAGCATAACTAAACAAGACTTGTATAACATCAAATACAAAAAAATAACACACCACAAAAAGTATTATGCCATATCAAACAGACAGGATATGACGTGCAGCACCGAGACCTGTCTCAAGTCAGTCATGAGACAGTGTAATAGGTATATTTCTAAGATGAAATAAAAGAGACTATGGAAGACAGATGATAGAGAAATAGAACACTTTAGACACGAAACAAATGAGATGGCAGGAAGCATCACATGTTCTCCCACAGTGATCAAAGCAGAGCAGAGGAAAGCATTGCAGTTAATAAGCACTGCAGGAGGGTCTTTCCCCTTGTCTTTATGTGACACCTCAGTATAAGACATTTTGCTAAGCTCATGTCAGCACACAGGGCTAAAGACGGAGAGACAGAGATGAGGGAGGGGGTGGGGGATGGCATTGCTTTACTTTGAATCAATGTGAGCGTTTCCATTTTAACTTAAGAGTTAACAGTAATAACTAGTTTTAATTTCGTTTTTCCTAATTTTTCAGTGCCCCCTGGAAGCCGCAG
Source organism: Acanthurus tractus (assembly GCA_029783725.1). Classification (NCBI taxonomy): domain Eukaryota; kingdom Metazoa; phylum Chordata; class Actinopteri; order Acanthuriformes; family Acanthuridae; genus Acanthurus; species Acanthurus tractus. The sequence goes on along the minus strand of JAQNCA010000025.1, from coordinate 2,250,438 downwards.
CGCCCTTAGCATTTGCCTATAGTGCCTATTGGAAGGGCTGACCCTGCTCAGATCTCAGCATTAACTCAGGTTCTTTAAGTTATTTAATCCTAAGGTTTCTTTTAAAATAAATTATCACAACATCACACCAAGGTTATTGTCCCTTACATAAACAAACCCAATCAAAGTAATATTTAGTCAGACATCAGGTGTAGGGAAAAAAGATAGATGAGGGAAGAGGAGTCAGAGAAAGACATATTTAGGTGCGATGGAGGGAGAGAGACAAGGACAATAAGGTTGAGATTGGCTGAAGATGTGTTGAGCTTGGACCCAGCTGAAAATCATCTTTACTGACAACAGTCACAACACCAACTGTCATAGATGCCAGGGTCTCATCACTTGTGACCTGCAGAAAACAACCAACTGCACTCGGGCTTGTCTCAACCATTGACTGTAAAAAAAAAACTGATCAAACGCTCTGTGACATCACCCATTCTGCCTGAGCCAAAGTGAAGCCTCAAATTTTGTCCTGGGCGCCACCATTTGCCTGCGCCTGACTCCACACATAGCCCGCCTAAATAATGACAAACCAAATATGGTAAAAGAGGTGGGGCTAAGGTGAGGTCAAAGGACGGACACCACACCCACTCAGCTAACAGCCCTCGGCTAGCCGTCAACAGGCTGTCAATCAACGAGGCTGTGCCCTAATTTATGCAAAACAGAATTTTAAGATTAAATATAAAATAAACAAATGAGTTAGAAAAAAATTCACCCCCCTCAGAGTTTTCATGAGGTGGCAGAGAAGCTGTAGACAAAAAAGTTTTTTGAACTATTCAGGCTCTAAATATGTTTACTTCTGCTTCTGACGGGCTCCAATGAGAATTTGCTCCCTTTTGGAGCCAGCCTCAAGTGGTCAGTTGAGGAATTGCAGGTTTTTGTACTTCCTGGTTGGCTTCAATGCGGAGGTGGGGAGTTTGCCCCTTGGTCTGAACATATAGTGCAGAGCTATATACACGTCTAAATGATGAAGGAAAGCAGTGGCAGAAATTGGCAAAGGAAATCCTTCAAGAAGCAATGAATATGTTCAAATGGCTGAAAATAGTTGCCTTATAATTACATTTAAGCTGTTGTAGTTAAATAGTGTAAAATGTAACAAAACTGAAAATGAATTTTTATTGGATTATGTTCTCCTGGCAAAAATATATAGGCTTTAATTTGTATGTGAAGTTGTCAGACACGTGTAGTAACATAAAAACGGATGTTAGTATTTGCAGTGTACTTAGTCCACTACATTATCCTAAAGTTCCACAGTACAGTTCCTGCCACTAAATTTGCAGGTCTTAAATTTGAACTGCTCTGATCTTATTTGCATTTAGCCAAACAGTGATAGCTATTTCCAAGCCTCTAAATTACCATTATGACTTTAAAGTTAGGGATATATCTCCATTTGGCATTCTCATGACACCACTTCAGTCATGTTTTTTTTCTCCCTTTTGGACAGAGATTTATATAAAGTAATTGTTGTGTGGATGAGATTTTGTAAAAATTGTCAATGCATATGTGAACTTGGTACTGCTCAACTTTATGGAAAGCATTTGTTATATATGTTCTTTGTTACACTTGTCCTTTTACTGCAGTGGTACACCAAAACGTCTGCTGTTAACAAGGTCAGTTGTAAAAACACCGGTGTTTTTACTGATATGTCACATTTTGTTTTGCTGGCTCTCTGCCTATAGCTCTTCTCATTTATTTATCATGATCCTTCTCACCTCCTCTTTCCTCAATCCCCCTACTTTTGACTAGAAAACCAATCTAAGGGCACCATGTTGGAGTGTGTCTCAATACTTACAAGACATCAAGGAAGGAGAGAAGAAGCTTGATGGAGGAGCTATGACCAAGGAAACACAGGTGTATCCTTAATGGAAGTATTTTTGGTTCTAGGAGGTAAAAAAAAAAGTGACGCACAGCAGGAATACACAAACCATGGACGCAAGCTCTAAAAAGCAAAGTTGAAGCTTTCAAAATTTGTGTGGTGCCTCATGGGGCAGTGCACTGAATTAGAAATAGAGAGAGATGGAAAACACTTTTTATCAAGAAAACCATGTCATGTTTGTATGTATATTTCATATTTAATTTTAATTTAATTTTGTTCCTTTTGAAGAAAATATTTACCTTGTCTGCTACATATATCTGATCACTACAAGCTGTAACAAAACATTGAACAAGTAATGCAGCTGCGCCACATGTCATATTTAATAAACATTGCTTTCACATGATAGCTGCAATGTTACAATGACTTATTTTGTTAAATACTTATGTTCTCCTCTCCCCTTATGTCTGTTTCTTGCCTCCTCTGCTCATGAGTCAATGATACAAGAAAATAAATCATGGATGTACAAACTAAGAAACTAGGAAATGAACCATCCTACACCAGACACATTACAAGTAACAGCTCATAAATCCCATCATGCCTTAGTACTGAACTGAGTTGTAAGAGTTATATGCTTATTTTTTCAAAAAATTAAATTGTTGCTTCTGTTAGCTTTTTCAGCTTGAATTATGCTCTACTTGTCTGTTTAGAATTTGTGAGGAGGCTGTTAGAATCCTTGAAACCCCCTCTACTTATAATGTCTTGCTAGTTAAAGAGTTGGTCCCAATATTGCTTGAAGACAATACAATTTGTTTAAAAGAAAATCATCCTAAAACTTAAAATGATCTGTTCTGTCAGAAAGGCTGACAAATTTACACATTGCAGACAAGACTATTAACAACCCAAATCAAATATTATATTAATAGAAAAATACTAGAAAAGAACAGAAAAGAAAAAGAGAGAGGCTGAAAGCTAGAATATTTAAGATTCAGGATCTTTAACACCAATACTCTACACATCAGTCCTTTATCTCATGGGTTATGTTGGTAAATTATGGCAGAAAAAGTACTGGTGTAATTAAAACAAAAGTAACATATGTTTCTGTTTAGGTGAGTAAGAGCTTGAGTAATTGTGCTTACTGGCTCACTGTCTTGGCCAGAGGTACTAAATGGAATTGAGCCATTTTTACCAAAATTTGTCTCGCCTGTGCCTTTCAAGTCAAAATGTCAGTTGTGACCAAAGCTGTGGACCAAAACTCTGACAAATTCATATTGAATCCAAATTGCTGGATTCAGTGAACCCATGATGAAAGTAAAAGTAGGGGGAAGACACATGTCACACCATGAGAAACATTTAAAGACTGTAGAGACTGTCACAAAGACAATCATGTTGTTACATGAAATGGAACACGGACAGGGAGAGGCACTGCGTTGTGAGCTATCCAGCCTTTGAGTTAGAGCTTATTACAAACCAGGTTAGGTAGCAACTTAAGTTTCTAGAAGGTGTATTATAATGCAAACAGCAGCTGCAAATTTCTGTAAAGACTTGGAGGCTTTTTTCTTAAATGTCTGCCAGAATCTGTCTACCTTACCCATCAATGCCAGAGCACTTGTGTGTCAATGTCTATGCTTCTTTGTTTTGATACAAGCTACCAGTTTGCATGTTTGGCTATGGCAGCAGTGTTAAAAATAGACATGTTTTTCATTTTGACATCAGTTCTAAAGTTTACACCCCAAAATAAAAGTAAAATATAAATGTCTAGCATAAAAAGAAGTAAACTCTTCCCTGACTTAAAAAAAAGACTCAAACCTTCCATCCCCACCATACTATCTTTAAGTTACATGACTATTCAGATATTGGATGAGCCTGCAACACTAAAATTTGGGAATATTTCCAGGAAACAATAACACTTCTCAATCTAGAGGAAGTAAGTATTTGGGGAAATATTTCCCATAGGTAACCTACTAAAGTCTTGATAAAATGTGTTTACAACCCTAATCCCCCCCAAAACGGGACACTGCAAAACATAATAGAGAATGAACAACTGCTACACCTGAAGCCACCAACATATACTCAAATGAATACAGGGCAAAGAAGATATGCAAATAATGTTTTTCCTCATTAACTTTAGTTAATTTGAATCTGATCCAAGCAACACTGGAAAGTTGTGGAATACTCTAAAAATACCAGTGCACAACACTGTACAGGTTAACAGCTAAATTGGTAACAGGTAATAGTAACATGATAAGATATGAAAGCAGCATTCTAAAAAGCTAAGTTGTTTGTAAGCATGGATAGAATAAGGTTTAACACGTGAAACATGATATTAAGAAAAACCAGGGAGCAGGATTCCCAGGTCCCCACCTCTGCCAATCACTTGCCATGCATTACCCCAAGTGAAGGGCCCACATTATGGCTGCTTCATGTTTTTCCTCTGTGCCATGCCCATTCTAACCAGACAAGGCATTATGATAGAGGGACCAGCTAGGAGCTACGTTTGGAAAGTCACTGGTACCTATCATGGCCACAACATAAGAAGCAGCTAGTCAACACTGGCATTAAAATATCTGCTAAGCCAAAGAAGGAGGTTCTTTTGGGGTCCTCTGGCCCATAGGTAGAGTAGGTCCTTTAGCTGACCTTAAGTTCTTGTAAACCATTCTATGACTCGGGAAGTGAAAGCAGTGCTTGGCTGTGTCCAGCTACCCCTTGAGGATATACACAGGTGGTGGGAGACACATTGAGGAGCCCCTGAACCCTGCCAACATGTCCTTTGTGGAGGAGGCAGAGATGGAAGACTTAGGGGAAGATTTCACAAACTGTTGGGCTGTCTTGACTGTTATGCCTCTCCAGTATTGTATGGATAGGTTTGTGTGGAGTGGTAGACCAGGTTTGTGGTTCTTCTTTTTTTAAAATAAATGGCAGCTGGTTGAGGTGCTACCAGTTTCAGGCTATACCACTGCTGAGATTCCTTAAAAGAAGTCGGGTTAACTCAGTTTTTATTTACATAGTGCCAAATCATCCATAGACATCTAATGAATTCTATAGTTTAAAAAATTATTCTTAAATTCTTTAGGAAAAAGAAAATTCTTTTTTGGGGTGCTGTAAAGGAGGCTCTGACTGATTGCTGAACCTCAGACTTAGGAGTATCAATGCAGATATCATCCTTGCCATGAAATAGTGGACCAGCGCTTTACATTTGCAGTCTTACTGGGGAGGTTGAGGGAGCTTCCTCGTTCAGTCTTCTTTTAGTTTTTATTGACTTGGAGAAGGCCTACAATGGTAATCCCCAAATAGTCCTTTGCAAGGCACTGTGGAAATATAAAATCAGTGTTGCTCCTGCGAGCCATCTGTTCCATATTTAACTAAAGTGACAGCGGTGTCTGTATCCTTAGCATCCCTAGGTTTGCTAAGGATACAGACACAGACACTGAATCTGACAATCAGGTTTCCAGTGTGGTCTGAACTGTCAAGGTTGTTTCTAATGCCTGATTCTGTATGCAATATGCATGAACAAAATCTCATGGTGCTGCCAAAGGGGGGGTACAAGTGGTTCTGGTGTCCTAGTTGGGCCACGACCTCCAGCATGCACTGGGATAGTTTGCAATTTGTGAAACTGCCAGAATAAGGATCAGCACCTTTACAACTGAGGCTAATATCTCTGTCTGAAAAGGGTTGATTTCATCTGCCTGGGTAGATGAGTAAAAGTAAAATGGAGCATAAAATGAACAGGCAGTTTGGTGTAGCATCAAAAAGCATTCTGTTGGATCAATTTGTTGAATGATAAGCTGAACTGGAGGGCAAAGCTCTCCATTAACCTCTCAATCTACATTACAACCTCCAACTATGTTTGAGTGCTCTGGGTAGTGACCAAAAGAATAAAATTGCAGAGACAAAAAGCTAAAATGAGTGGGGCTGGGGTTTAGCCTTGGCTAAAGAGCAAGGAGCACAGACACCCAAAGGGAGCTCGAGTAGAACCAGTGCTTTTGGTGTCCAAAGGAGCCAATTGATGTTATATGGACATTTTATTAGGATGCCCCCTAGGTGCCCCCTTTCAGAGGTTTTCCTGGCATACCACCTGGGAGGAGACCCAAGGCTGGACCCAGACCTCACCAAAGGGACTATATATCTTATCTGGTCCAGAGAAGCCTTGTTATCCCCTAGATGAAACTGGAAAGCATTACAGGGAGAGATGAATTCCCAACAGTCAGTCCACTGTTATCTGCTCAGCCAGGGGTTGGGTCATAGTAGCAGCAGGCTGATAGATTGTGTAACCGACATAGTGGGGATTAAAAACACTTGGTAAAATCATTTTTAATGAACACAGTTGATTTCAAAATTATTGTACTCTGTTCTTATTTAAGTTTTGCACATCATGTCTAATCAATACTTTCCTTCCTCTTTGAGTAAAACAAATTTGCTTACTTACACAAAGTTTTTACATGCTTTTAACCTCATTGCCAACATTTTTTTGGCTCAGGGTCTGTCTTTCACCCAGGGGGAAAAAAAAAAAGAAAAAAATCTGGTCAAAGCCAACTGAGGCTTCTCAGTGGGCCGGCAACATTGTTGTTTTAATAGACTTTGATTGTGTTTTGATATTCCTGAGCAGCTCAAGTGGAGGATCCAGGGAATAACTAATCCTTCTCTAATGATGATGGTGTTTTAATGAAAGCTTAATGACACTCTTAACACTCTGGTGTACTTACTGTCAGTGTCTGCCAAAAACAGAGAAAGATGAGGAGAAAGAGAGGAAGACAGGGAAGTGGTATAAAGAGAGACATGACATAGACATGTTCTCAGACTTCCTAAATCCCAAAGACTCTAATATCACTGCTCTGGTTTTTCTCCCTTATTGTCCAATTGTCCATGTGCATTCCATGGACATGTGAGAAAGTTAAAAGGCCTGTCTAGCCTGTTTAGATCATGAGCCAGACAGCTGGCAAAACCTGACAAAAAAAACAGGTTAAAAATTATCAGTTGGGACTCATATAAATTACTACGTAAGACAATTTTACCTGTATTTTCTCTTATATTTCAAGGTACATATAGTGCCAAGCTTTATTTGACGACTAAATGGTACCAGAAATAATTACTTTGTATACATTTTCATTGTGAGATTTTTAGTATGTTTTTAAATACTTTCAAAATTTTAATAGATTGCTCATATTTAAATATCCCCATGTACTAACATCATGCTGTCTGTTCATTGCATTTAATGCATTTTTTTCTTTTTAATGCTGCCACTTTCAACCCAGCTCCACACTGCCAACATGACCCCAGAGATCCTGCTGAGATACACTCACCTATAGTAGTGTCTCAGAATGTTTGTTCTGGTTATAAAACTTGTGTTAAATGGTCTTCGCTGCAATGTAATTTTACAAAAGAACAAATGAAAGACTGTTACATATTGGTAAAAATATTCAATCTGTCAGTCTTGAATATTTACAAGAATGTTTTACCCATGCCACCCTTGACAGATTACCAGCTCAACACTGTTTGATTTGTCCAAAAAAGAAAAAAAAAATCAGTCTTGTATGTCCGGTGATATAAAAATAAAAACTGTAACTAAATCACATCAACATAGTCCCACACATTTGTCCTCCTTTTCCCAGTCAGGATAAGTAACCAATAGTTACAAAAAGGTCTCCAAGACACAAAGAAGACATGCAATAATAAAAACAAGGAATAACTGTAAACACATTTTGCTTTTAGAAAGCAACACAAATACATATGATTAAGTTAACGAAAGATGAATTGATGCAGCCTTTTGTCTAGATTTTTTATGCCACTAATCACAGTTGCCATTTAAATTAATTTATGTCACTGCAGCTTTTCACTTTTTTTTAAATGCTGATGTCATTAAACCACATGATTCTGCTAAAGATTTCCAAATTTACAAAAATACTACTGATGCTGACCCCATGCTCAGTGATTTGTTTATTCTGTTAAATACTGATCAGTCTTTAAGTTTGTGTAATTACACTCACAGCCAATAATACTAATTGATGTAGATAGCTACAAGACTGTCATTTCCTTTTTTTTCCTCATAGTATTTTCCATGAATACACTTAATTTGCATGGCAGCAATTTGCTAATCTTCACTAATCTAGCAATTCATAGATAAATGGCTGACAAGTCATTTTCTCATTTTAAATAATAACAGGGTGCAAAAGCAGAACTGAGGTGTTTTTGTGTTGTTTCTTATTGCTCTTAGATAAATACAGAAACTGTTAAAAAAAGGTCAGGAAAAAAATGTCAGTCTACTGTATCTCCAAATTCATCTCATGCAAAGAATGAAATAGAAGCAACGTGCCAGAGGTCTCCTTTCCATTTACATGAACAGATAACAAGGTATGCAACCAGTCAGAAGTCATCAGATGCCAACAGCTTGCATTATTCATACTACAGAGATGTTAATATAGAGGTTGTGCCCTAGAATTACTTCCTCTCACCAGGAAATGAAGGAGAGCAATAACACACCAGGGTTACGCACAGTGGAGCACATAGGCACACTGTACACGTTCATACACAGGTCATGCCACTCACAATTACTTTCACTTGGCAGAGGCTGTGGCAGAATGTTGTACAGTGTTCACCCCAAGAGATGAGCCAGGTCAGAGCAGAATTAGCATGACACAATTTCCAAGGTAATATGGAGGAACATGTGTGTTAAATGCCAAAACTCTTACATCTGCATTTTAAACATGCTTCTGAAGTGAACTCATACTGGTCTTGTGTCTGCTTACTTGAATCTCTGGGATGTAAACATACAGTATGTATGAACTATATATGCTGTGTGTCTGTTCTGTTTACACTCCATAGGCAACATCCAGCAGCCTATCAAATGTCCCTGTTTTTGTCACGCTCTTTGGTGTCTCCAAATTACATACAAGTTAGACTTGTAGATCTGCATATGGTTGGTTAGGTTTGGATTGAAAGTAGGATACTTAAAGTTTTACTTTCAGTTTTGCATGGGTTGCATATGTGTTACTTGAGTAGGCAAGGGAGTGGGTTTTATTCTTTGATTATTTTTGATTCTTTAAAATTCAAAGAAGCTATTCATACATTAGAAAGTAGTTCTATGGAGTTAATTTGTGGTTGACGCAAACTTATACAGGCAAAATGTCTGCAAGGAGATGATGCTGTTTAGTTAACTCAATGTTTAATTTTATTTTCAGTGATACCAAAATGATATTCCATTTCACTCAGTTTTAATGAAAACATTAAAACTAATAAGCAGTCACTGGTTGAATACCATTGTAGGGTAAAGATAAAGATGTTTTTTTTTTTAAAAATTGGAGCACACAAAACTTTAAATTGTTCTGGTTTCTGTTAATTAAATAGTAGGGCTGTCAAAGTTAACGTGTTAATAAAGCGTTAATTCAAACTCCTTTTAATGGCACAATTTTTTTTGCGATTAATACACGCACAGTCTGTGCCTCGCCAGCTCCCATAGTTTCGGGAAGTGGCGCTAAAATAACATTGCAAATGGTTACAAAGCGAAGATGGATACAGAAAGGGGACTTTTTAACGGAGAGTTTAGCTTTTAGGTTTTGCCTGATGGTTCTCTGGACAAAACAAAAGTAATTTGTATTTAATGTAAATGTGAACTAAGTTACCACCGGAGCATATCCCGTCTTAAATACCACATGATGGCCAAGCATACTGCTGTTGCAGAGAGCCCTCCTCGCCAAAGACAGATTGTGCTTTTTATTTGTAAACCTTAATGGTTAGGAGCATTGGCTTAAGGAATACCTCAAGGTTTGAGGTTTTTTTTTTGTTTTTTTTGGAGAGTATCTGGACAGTATAAGTACATAATTGTTTGGGAATGTTCTAATGAAAATAAAAAAATATATATAGGATATTTCCACAAAGAAATTATTCCTGTCTTCTCCAATTTTTCAGATAAGAGTTTAAGAAACACAATAAATATCTTGTTAAGTTACATAAACAGCAAGGTAAAAAATTTGTGATTAATTTGTGATTAATCGCAAGTTAACTCAGGACACAAATGCGATGATTCGACTGACAGCCCTATTAAATAGTAAATGGACCGCGTATATGTTGCATTTCTTTAGTGTTTAATCTATCCAAAGTGTTTAAAATACAAGTCAATATTCACCCATTCACGCACATGCACACACTAACGGCAGGTAACTTCACTTCAAAATGCTAACCTGCTCACTGGAACTCAAATAGACACATTCACACTCTGATGGAACAACCATCAGGGGCAATGAGGTGCTCAGCTCTTGCCCAAGGACATACCAACATGCAGAGTGTTTTCTTTTTTTTTTTTTCTTGTTTGAATATTAAGTAGTGTTGAGGGAGCTTAAGTATTGTTACACCTATATGGGAAAGAACAATGTTTGGGAAGCCTTTTGTCTTTAAGCAAGAGAAAGTTGTTTCTAGTTTCTCATGACCACTTTGAAAGGTGTTCACCCCCTATTTAAAATTCAAACTGAGGACCTTTAAAAGAAATAAATACAAAGACAGCAATTTAAAAAAACATGGATATAACCAGTAGGATGTAAGATTCTTGTGTAGAGGGTTCTGTCCCTCTAAATCACTGATTTGCATTATACTATGCTGAATCAAAGCATAAACAAAACAAGCAGTGGTGTAATGCTGATTCACAAGAGGGCACCACTGCATTGCAATTACAGAGTGGATTTAATCCCTGCAGTAAAGACAAGTGGCTACTGTAAGGACTATCTTGCTATATAGACAGGCGCGCAGTTAAAGAGTCTGACCCACTGCAGTTGGTATGTAAGCCGGAGGGAAGACATGCTCGGCTAGTGGCTTCAACTCAGAGTGGTGCTTCTAAAGCTGCTTATGGAGGGAGAGAGAGAGACAGAGAGAGAGAGAGAGAGAGAGGGAGAGAGAGAGAGAGATAAAAGGACATAATGACACTGACAGACAGGGGGAATGAGCCAGAGAAGGATAAACACACACTGTTTGATTTGACAGACTTTGTTCAACCCTAAGAGAGAAAGTGTCTTTCCTCTCTTTCCTGCCTCTGGTTGGGTTGTGAGGTTAAGTGTCCTACCCAGAGATGCTTAAGTGTGTGTGTGGGTGTGCACAAGTGTGTGTGTGTGTGTGTGTGTGTGTGTCTGTGAAGGATCTAACCCTATGAACCTGCATTTAACCAGCTAAACTACTGGAGCATCCTGCCCTGCAAAGGGAGCATGGTCACACTACCATGAACTCACCTATGAGTTTCCCCCCTTGTGATTGTGGAACTTATTTCATTTATTTATTCATTCATTTTTTACCACATATTCCTTTCCATCAGAAGCTGCACTAGTATGAGACTGGCTCACAATCTGTCACTGAATGCTTTAGAGCAATTTATTTAATATAACAATGATGTCTTGGTTAATCATGTTTTTGGTTTTGGCATGGGTTCTTTTGCTGTTTGAGTTTGGTTCTTTTGCGTTATGTTCTTGCTTTGTTCTCACGTGTAAGCCTTTTTTGTCCCTATGTTAAAGCACTGTGTAAACCCCCATTTTTAAAAGTGCTAATCAAATAAAGATATATATTATTAAAAGCCTTGTGTGGATTATGCATCATTTGACAATGTGTTAGCTGAATAAAAAAGAATGACTGTAACACCAGTCAGTCATGATTATTTTATTACCTAACTGGTACAGTTGTCTCAACACTTAAGATGAACAGTGTTCGTATATTGAGGAGAAAAAAAACAAAAACACAGCAGGCCTCAACAGCAGAACAGTGTTGTTTTTCCAGGATTCCACATTTTGTATGCAAGCCCCCACCCCCTTTTGAGTGACATATACAATAATGTCCACTTCATTCAGTGATTGAGCTAACTGCAATCATTTGAAACAGGTACCATTATCAATGTAGCCCCTCTGCTCCGAAATAAAGATGCTTTAATAACCATGGAAATTTATGCATATTTGGAATTTAAATCTTAAAAAAAGAGAGACTTAAAGTATTAAAAAGATCAAAAGAAAAAATGGATAGAAACAAGTTGAGAAAACTAGAAAATCAGCATTTATTTTTAGCAGAATACTGATTCAAATTGTAACCTTGGCAATAATTGCTGACTAAATAATAGGTAAACTGACTTTCTTTTCTGCACTGAAATTATTCATGATATTCAAAATTATTGTGAAACCCTTGGCCTCTGCAAAAAAGGCCGTGGCCTTTGCATGTTTTCCCTCATATCTCTTGTGCCTGATCATGCTGTGTATGTGAACTCATCAAGTCCAAAGTGCATCTGTCGACAAACACAAGGAAATAAGACATGTATATGATTACAGAGGCTAAGATATCTGTGATTGATGTTTGATACCATTTCTTTGCAGCCTGGGGCCAGACCAGTGACTCCGCCCACCTCCCTGAGTGACTTGATTCTCTTAGTCCGGCGCTGCCTCCACTTTAAGCCATTCTGGAGGGGAGGATTCGACATCTTTACTCACCAGTCACCAGAGGTCAACCTGCCAGCCTGAATTTGAAATCCTTTTTAGTTGCTGATTCTGTCACTGATTTTGAGTGGAGTGACTGACTGACATAAACAACATGACAGAAATATAAAAAAAAATACTTGCTGTTTATGTAAAACACACTTGTTAATCACATTCCCAGTGTCTATCTTATCTGTAGAAGTTAGCATTGTAATTGTGTTTGGTCCTCTGTCTCAGAGCTGGACTTTTACAGGAGTCCTGCCTATGGCTCCTCACCCCTGGCTCTAATTGGATAATCATTTTTCAGCTGAAGAAATCTCAGACCAAGAGAATCAAGTCCACTTCCAGGGAAGTGGGCTGAGTGTCTGGACTTGGTCCAGGCTATTTCTCTTGGTATGTAATTATGAAACTGTGACTTAAACATTCTTTAGGTGCATACCATTGTGTTTGTTTTACCCGTTGCTATTTTCTTACCTTGTGCAGTGTGTTCAGGGTGTTTTTCTGCTTACTAATTGCTGGCTGATTGAAACATCATCTTAAGCTTTAATTATGTGCATGTTAGTTGTTCATAAATCAGCTTGTATCGTTGTATTGTCACAGAGCCACACACCTGTTGATAACTAATTTTGATAGATTTTGCCTTGTACACTTTGAATACGGCAGGATAACTTCATACATTCTTTTTTGTGTTCTTCAGGAAATACTTCCTGTTTGCATCATATTAAATATATAGATCCACCAAGTAACATCACTAAATAATAGCTACTGGTACCAAGAAAGTTATAAATGATGGCATCAAGATTTCCATATCAGAAGCAGAATTCTTATACCTTGATTTAATGACCTCAAAAGGTGGAGTCTGTAAATGGTATAAAAATGTGTTCCTGACTGAGAGAGTTCAGTTGCTCCCTGGGACCGGCTCTGTTTATGTACTTTGTGTGGTAAAATGCAATAATCCTCACTCACAATGGACTCATAAGAGCATCTAGAGTTTATTTTAAGATTCCATTGTGTTTACTTGAAGATTAATAGCACTTTTTAAAGTTACAAAGTGTAGATGAAGAGCTGACCTCATCTGGCTCTGGGCAGTTTTTTCGTCAAATTTACCCACATTATTGTACACCATTGTTACAGATTCAATATGACTTGAATTTTTTTTTTTTACCAGTTTAAAGGAAACCAATTAAATTATTAGCTTTTGGCAGCACTGTTACATTGTTTCACAGCCTCAAGTGCACCTCCCTGCGTTTTGTAACAGCCCTTGAAATGTGAAAGATTCTCTGAATGGATGTAATCCTTGTTATCTGGTGAGGTTTACTATTTAGTTTGGTTACTATTTAGCTTGGTTATTCTCTTGCTTCCTCAAGACCAGCTTCATTAAGCAGAAATAAAATGCCGCCAGTTTATGGTTTTAACACATGATGAAGATAAGTCTTTTTAGAAAATGCAGAGTGGACGTGGACCAAGGTCTCCAACATCTTAATTCACACATTCCTCCCCATGACTTCTGTGTGAGAAAATACTCCTAAATTTTCCAATACTGCTATGACTACTACTACTACTACTAATAATAAAATGATTTGATCAGACATCTATGTTGTCTTCTTGAAACTTAAATTGTATCAACTTCTATGTCCGCTGACTTTTTATCCAGTTACGAGATCATCCACTTTGACATTTTAATCTGCTTCAGCTCCACTTTATATTTCATTGTAAATAAGAAAATTTA